>JARBWK010000172.1:0-54418 GCA_030556195.1 Anolis apletophallus | reverse complement strand
AAAAATAAGGGACAGGGCCTGAAAATAAAGGGACACAAATTTTAGGGCCAAAATAAGGGACGCGTTCCTTAGAATAAGGGACATATGGTAAACCTATCAGCAGCTCCACGCGGACCTGCATCTCTCCGTGCCGTGCCTGCAGCTCCCTCAGACCTGTCACGGCGGTGCCATGAAGTCAGCAGGCCCCTTCTCCCCCTTCCTTTTCCTTCTCCCCCAGGAGCGAGGGCTCTTGGGAAATTGAGTCCACCCAAAGGGCTGCTGTGCGCCTCTCAATCAAGAGGAGGAGCCTTGGACTACAATTCCCAGCTGCGCGCAGGGAGACGGAGGAAACGGGAGGGAGCTAAAGGAGTAGCAGGATGGAGGAGGAGGAGGAAGGAAGTATGTGTGTACTGGCCCAGCCTCACCTCCTCCTGCCATCTGTTAGTGTTAATTGTATTTTAATGTATTTTAATGCTATATGTTTTTGGTTTTATATTGTATATTATTATGCTGGCATCGAATGTGCCTTTTGTTAGGTTGCTCTGAGTCCCCCTCAGGGAGTTGAGAAGAGCGGTAGAAATGTTGGAAATAAATAAATAAAATCTGTCCCGTCAATACAAGAGCTGAAAATAAGGGACGGATCTGAAAATAAGGGACACAAAATTTGGGGCCGAAATAGGACATCCCTTAGAATAAGGGACAGTTGGCAACACTATATATATTACACATCATTAATATTAACATATTAATATATCAAGAAATATTCATATATTATTAGTATTAATATCGTAATTATTATAGTATATATATATAGACATTATAATATATTGAAATTATAATATAATATAACATTATATTATATTATTTATTATATTATTTATTATATTATTATAAAATTATTATAAAAAACCATTAAAATAAAATGAAATTCAAGAAGACAAGGTGCGAACCAAGATAGAGGCTGACACCCTCAAGAGAGGAAGGATCCCAAGATGGAATGGCCCAATGGCCCCAGCCCAGAGGATGGCAAAGCGGACCCAGCTGCCACAGCAGTAGAGCAGAGCAGAGCAACAGACGATCGGAGGCTGCAGGCCTCCGCCCGCTCTCGCCCCCAGCCAGGGGTGGTCCTACAAGATAGGCCAAGTAGGCGGCCGCCTAGGGCGCCATCTGGGAAGGGGGGCGCCATCCTGGCCGCATGGGGCGCCATCCTGGCCCTGCCGATGTTCCTCAGACAGTGCTGCAGCTGCCTGCTTTTTGACCCCGGCCTTGTGCGCTCCAACGCCGCTTCTCGGCACATGCGGAGGTTTTCACGCAGGCGTAGTTGCTCTGGAGCTGAAGTTGAGTGCAGGAGCAACTGCACATGCGCGAAAACCTCCGTGCATGCCCAGTAGTTCCCTTGCGCAGAAGCCTGTAAGCAAAGCACTCCCTATCGGGCAGGCAGGGAGTGCTTCCCCTCTCCCTTTGTCTCCGCCCGTGTCGCGTTTGCAGGGAAGGAGAAAAGAATCCGTGAAGGAAGTGTAAGTGAAGGAATGAATGAAGGGCTTTCCTCCTCCTCCTCTGTGACCTTTTCTCTCCTTCCTTTCTTCAGCTCTATTTCTGTCTAGACCTGAGGGGCCTGAGGCTATGAGGAGTTGTGGGAGTTGGAGGCCAAAACACTTAGGAGGGCCCAAGTTTGCCCAGGCCCCGCTGCCTGTATTCGACCTCATTTGAACATTTTGGCTGTTTTTCTATTTACATTTACATTGGGATCCTAATTTTGGACTTATGGGAGACTCCTATAAATTATGAGTCGGGTGATAGGTAATATATTCTGATTTTGATGCATTTACATTGCATTTCTTGTTGATTATTATACAGTTCTGCTTAATATTGTCATACAATATAATACAAATACAATATAACAATAGAATAATGATATATTTTATATTACATGTAATATTACAAACAATATTGCAGTATAGTGGTATTGTACAAAATAGTAATATATAATATTTTATTTTACCTTATTTTGGTTATTTGAGTTTTATAGGAGTAATGAAAATATTTAGTAGAGGATAATTTTATTTAAATAAATAATTTTATTATTTTATAATAATAATATAATAGAATGTTACATTATATTATAATGTCAATATATTATAATATAATTATATTGTAATGCAGTATAATATAATTATGATATAATATAGTATGTGTGTGGTATAATATATTGTATATACATTGATACAATATAATACTACTAATGGTATTGTGATATTATAATTGTATATTTGTTTTACATGGGGGCAGCAAAATAATGTTTTTTGGGGGGGGCACCAAAATAATGTTCGCCTACCATTTAAAATTACCTTAGACCGCCCCTGACCCCAGCCATTCCCCAGCTGATCGCCCTGCTATGGAGTGCCTGCCATCCCTGGAGGCAATCCGGGCCTGCAGGGGAGCAGTCGGCAATCTGAGGAGGGTGGTCACCCTGGCGACCCGGAAGACGATCAAGTCTTCCGGGTCGCCAGGGCGATCAGCCCCCGCAGGTCGCCGAGTGCTCCCACTGCAGGCCCGGATCACCTCCAGGGATGGTAGGCACTCTAAAGCCGCCGTTCCTCCAGCCTGTCTGCCGACACAAGCCCCACAGAGCCCGCGATGGAGCCCCTTCCTCTTGGCCCCGCCCCGACGCCCTTCTCCCCTGGCTGGACAGAATCGGCTGCCGGGCCGCATCCGGCCCATGGGCCGTAGGTTGCCCAACCTTGGTTCAACCCATACCATTGCCTATTTATTGATTGATTTATTACTAGCTTGGGGACCTGGCAGTGCCCGGGTTATTTGAGAAAGGCATTGTGTGCCAAGGTTGGTCTTTATCCGTTATTTATGTGGCTCACGGTGCTCTCAGGAAGTTAGTGAAGGTACTGCAAATCCCATCGTGCATGGTCCATCCTCCTCCAAGGACCACCAGGTTGTAGAGTGGTCATGAAGGGTCTGTCTGCCACGTTTGGCCGTGATCCATCATTATTGGGAGAAGCAGTGATATCATGAACTTACTGAAGGTACTGCAAGTCCCATCATCTGTAGTCTGTCCTCCTCTCAACTGCACGTAGAGAGGGCAAGGGGGGCTCTTTGTGCCAAGTTTGGTCTTTATTGGTCGTTAGAGGAGGGTCACATTGTTTTCAGGAAGTGAATGAAGGTACTGGAAGTCCCATCATCCATGGTCCACCCTCCTCCAAACTGCAGCAGGATGTAGAGTGGGTCATGGGGGCTCTTGGTGCCAAGTGTGGTCTTGATCAGTCATTGGATGAGGGTTGCAGTGGTCTCAGAAAGTGAGTGAAGGTACTTCAAGTCCCATCACCTTTGGTCTGTTCTACTCCAAGCAGGACCAGGATGTAGAGTGGGTCACAGGGGCTCTGTGTGGCAAGTTTGGTTTTGATCAGTCATTGGATGAGGTTTGCAGCAGTCTCGGAAAGTGAGTGAAGGTACTCCAAGTCCCCTCATCTGTGGTCCATCCTCCTGCTAACAGCACCAGGAAGTAGAGTGGGTCATGGGGGCTCTGTGTGCCAAGTTTGGTCCTGATCAGTCATTGGATGAGGGTTGCAGCAGTCTCAGGAAGTGCGTAGAGGTACTTCAAGTCCCATCATCCGTGGTCCGTTGTACTCCAAACAGCACCAGGGTGTAGAGTGGGTCGTGGGGGTTCTGTGTGCCAAGTTTGGTCTGGCTCAGTCATTGGATTAGGTTCACAGCAGTCTTGGAAATTGAGTGAAGGTACTGCAAATCCCATCATCCATCATCCACCCTCCTTGAAACTGCAGCTGGATGTAGAGTGGGTCAAGGGGGCTCTGTGTGCCAAGTATGGTCTTGATCAGTCGTTGGATGAGGGTTGCAGTGGTTTCAGAAAATGAGTAGTGGTACCTCAAGTCCCATAACCCGTGGTCCGTTCTACTCCAAACATCAGCGGGATGTTGAGTGGGTCATGAGGGTTCTGTGTGCCAAGTTTGGTCTACCATATATTCCTACGCACCTCCTGTCCTCCGCAAATACTGACTTTTATTATATACATAGATTTTATTTTATTTACTATATTTCTATACCGCCACTCTCAGCCCAAAGGCGACTCGAGGTAGTTTACATCTTGCAATAAATGCCCACAGAATAAAACACAATTTAAAACAATTAATACATTACCATATAAAAACAGTATACAATCAACAATTAAAATCATAAAATACAATTCTCTAAACGGTTTGGGCCTCCGTGACCGCATCTCCCTCCATAAACCTGCATAAGCTCTTTGATCCTCTGGGGAGGCCCTCCTCTCGTTCCCACATTCATCACAAGTACAACTTGTGGGGACAAGGGAGAGGGCCTTCTCTGCTGTGGCCCCTTAGCTCTGGAATTCGCTGCCTGGTGAGATTATGCAAGCCCCTACTCTGGCAGCTTTTAAGAAAGACCTAAAAACCTGACTCTTCTGGTGTGCCTTTGGCGAGTGAATATATATTCCATTTTAGTCTCTCCCAATTACAGCTCCAGCCTCATGACACACTTTCCCCACCCTTAATTGAAGGTGTAATCCCACTGTTCAGCCCTTTGAGTTCCCCCTCAAAAACACATTCTCAAATCCAAGACAGAGCAAATAGTGGGTTCTGTGGAGGAATGTAAAATATACCAGGCCCGGATTACCCATAAGGCCACCCTAGGCCATGGCCTAGGGCGGCAGCCATGGGGAGAGGGCCGGTACAGACCCCTCAAAATTATTTTTTTTAAAAAAGTTCAATTTTCGGGCACTCCTGCGCCTGTGCATGGAACACCATAGGGCCTCTGATGTGGCTTTCTGCCACCCCTTCCTCGCTCACGTTGGCCCCGCCCGTCCTTCCTTCACTGAAGGAAGGAGGGGCGGGGCCGACGCTGACACAAGCGAGGAGGAGGCAGAGGGAAGTCCCGCCTGGCGCCGCCCCCTCCTCGCTCGCGTCGGCGTCGGCCCTCCTTCCTTCCTTCACTGAAGGAAAGAAGGGCGGGGCCGACGCTGACGTGAGCGAGGAGGAGGCGGAGGGAAGTCCCGCCGCTCCCTCCTTGCTCGCATCGGCCCCGCCCCTCCTTCCTTCAGTGAGGAGGAAAGAAGCCCCCCCCGCAAACAGCCCTGCCCCCCGGGGGAGCGGGGGCGGTGCTTCCAGAGCGTGGCCTAGGGCGCCACAAACAGTTAATCCAGGCCTGAAATATACTGTGTGCACGAGTTCACGTTGGATCAGCCCACACACTGCCTTTCCCAAGGAAATAAAATATGCCACACAGGTGAACAATAAAGAACAAGTAGTTTGCTCTCCTTAATTTAGAACAACATATGTACAATATGCATCAATATGCATCAGTTGCATCAACTCACTAAATGTCCTTTCAGAAAGATTTAAAATGGTATTTGTTTGTCCATGTGAGAGAATCTTCCTCTGTAGGCAAGAAGCAAATCAGTTTGTCTCTCTCTGCTTCCCTCGTCCAACTTAACACTTGTATAGCTTGAGCCTGAACAAAATTGCAACAGCATCCAAAAGTTCCAGGCTCAGACATCACACTGTGCATTGCCCGAACAATTGGCTTCATGCACTTTACTTTGCAGTCAACACACACATGTACTCTGATTCCTTGTGTGCTCTAATAGGTTTATTGCTGGACTGAGACTCTGGAAGACTAGGAGTGAACCCCTGCTCAGTCAGAGAAACCCACTTGGGCAAGTCACATTTTCTCAGCCTAGGAGTACAGCGATGGCAACCCTCCTCTGGACAAAGCTTGCCAAGAAAACCCAGCAATGGTGTCACAGTAAGTTGGAAATGATTTGAACGCACACAACCATCTTGAGCCAAACATAAATAATATTCCATGTATGTTCACACATATATCTCAACTTCTATCATAACTACCGTGTTTCCCCGAAAGTAAGACAGCGTCTTACTTTCTTTTCCCCAAAAGTCCCCTACGCACTTTCGGGTACGTCTTATATAACCCAAGACGTACCCCGTCGCCACGCCACGCCGCCCGCCGCCGCCGCCGTCACGCCGCCGCAACCGGCCCCATGTGCCGTGGCACACCTCCGCGGCACACCTCTTCGCCAGGCCTCCAAGGAAGGGAGGGGGAAGAGAGCCAGAGGCGTGGCGAGGAAGCGCCGCGTCACTGTGACGCGTCGGCTCTTCACCACGCCCCTGGCTCCTTTCCCCCTCCCTTCTTTCTTCCAGGCAAGGGAGGGGAAAGGGCCAGGGAGGAGGAAGTCGCGTCACAGTGACGCGTCGGCGCTTCGTCGCCCCTGGCTCCTTTCCCCCCCTTCTTTCTTCCAAGCAAGGGAGGGAAAGGAGCCAGGGGCGTGGTGGAAGCGTCGCGTCACAGTGACGCGCGTCGCGTCGTCCGCCCCTGGCTTCTTTCCCCTCCCTTCTTTAAGTCAAGCAAGGGAAAGGAGCCAGGGCGGAACGACGGGCGACGCGTCACTGTGATGCGACGCTTCCTCACCACGCCCCTGGCTCTTCCCCCTCCCTGCTTGAAGGCCTGGCGAAAAGGTGTGCCGAGGTGTGCCGCGCACATGAGGCCGGTTATGAGCGGCGGCGCGCGGGACGAGGTATTTTTACGGGTACGGCTTATATAAGCCGACCCCCCCGACACCCCCGAGATGTCTTACAATCGGGGGTGTCTTACTTTCGGGGAAACACGGTAGAAGGCACCTAGCTAAGGAACTTGTTACAATATTGGTTCAGTAGCTAACAGTAACTATTTAACACAGTGAGGTTTTGGATTAACACATTGTAACAGTTCAGAACTTTTTTTATTCGTATCAGGAGGGACCTGAGAAACTGCAAGTCGCTTCTGGTGTGAGAGAATTGGTGGTCTGCAAGGACGTTGCCCAGGGGATGATGCCTGGATGTTCTTGATGTTTTACCATTCTTGTGGGAGGCTTCTCTCATGTCCCTGCATGGGGAGCTGGAGCTGCCAGAGGAAGCTCATCCGCACTCTCCCAGATTCAAACCTCCAACCTGTCAGTCTTAAGTCCTGCCGGCAGAAGGGTTTAACCCATGGCATCACTGGGGGCTCCTATAGCCACTATACTCCTATTTATGCAGGCCAAAATCCCATTGGCTTTTAAAGCTGCTGCATCATATTGTTGGCTCACGTTTAACTTGCTGTCCATGAGGACTCCAGGATCTTTTTCACATGGACTGTTGTCAAGCCAGGCACCCCCCATTCTGTATTTTTTGCATTTCTGTCCTGCTGGCACAAGGGTTTAACCCACTGTGCCACCGGGAGCTCCTAGTTCAGAACTGGAGGATGGACATAGCAATAATATGTTTGGATTTGCTGATACTGAACTGACATAGAGATCTTGCAAATGAGTTGAAATATAATTGTGATTTTGGATTTTGTCTCTCTGTTTTTCCTTTCCTCCATAACTGAAATAAAAATAAAATATATGTGCCTACTGGAATAAAAATAGTAGAAATGGTACCTACAAATCCTTCATGCAAGGAAATTCCACAGCTTGGAAGCTGACACTAAGGCCCCATCTACACGGCCATATAACATCCAGATTGCCTGCTTTGAACTGGATTATATGGTAGTATAAACTCATGTAATCCCACGAAATCCAGTTCAAAGCAGATCAGAAGGATTATCTGCTTTGATAATCTGGACTATATGGCAGCAGGCATGTAGCCGGGGGGGCTTGAGGGGCTCCCCCCGACATTCTCAGGGTGGTCCACGAAAAGTCCTTACTGGTACATTATTTAAACTGTTATGCTTATTCATATCATGATCTGATCTCCATGCTCAATATATCCCATATGCATGGGGGTATTGGGATAACGATACAAAAGGTTTGCTAGGGTAGACCCTCTCTCACTCAGACTCAGCCCCCCCCCATCAAACTGAGCCCCTCCCGAATTAAAATCCTGGCTACGGCCCTGTATGGCAGTGGAGGGTGGGGGGCTAAGAAGGCCTTCTCCCCTGTCCTTACCAAATGTTCCTGTGATGGTGATGGGGCAGAAAGAAAGCCCTCCCCCAGGGCCGTAGCCAGGATTTTGTTTCAGGGGGAGGGGCTGAGTTTGGTTCGGGGGGGGGGCTGAGACTGGGTGGAAGAGGATCTACCTTAGCAAACCTTTTGTATTGTTATCCCAATAACCCCATGAATTGGGATATAATGAGCATGGTGATCAGGTCATGATATAAATGCACATAACAGTTTAAATAATGTACCAGTAAGGCCTTCTCGCGGACCACCCTGAGAATTTCGGGGGGGGCTGAAGCCCCCTAAGGCCCCCCCTGGCTACATGCCTGCCCTCCCCGCAGATATTGAAAACTGGGCAGAGTCACTGCATCTTGGCACAAGAGCTTGCCAGGAAAAGTAAGAATCCATCTTCTGCAGTCTGAAACCTGTGAGGGAAGGCAATAAAATTCCTAATATATGAATGGTGCAGTGATGTTGATCTTAACAACAAGGTAGCAAGATCTCTACACTACTTTTAGAAGTTTTTTTGAAGAAAAGAATTTTGGCAGGTGTTTTATGACATTGCAAATTAAAAGATGATGCAGGTAAAATTCTCACTTCTCGCTGAAGGATAAAATATCCTTTTCAAAGGGCTGCCCTTATCTTAGAACACTTTTTAGCTTCAAGAGACAAGAAGTCCTGGATTTGCAAATGCCCTACATGTTGAACCCATCGATCTCAGTATTGCATGCCCTTTGAACAGGCCCGGATTAACACCTTTTTGCACCCTAGGCCACACTTTGGAATTACGCCCCCCCTACTACCGGCACTGAAAGTTGTTGTTTGGGATCCGGGAAAGGAGGGTGGGGCCCAAGCCGCACCTGCCTTTCCTTCCTTCCTCGCCCGGGGGCTTGGGGGCCGTGGCAGGGTGGCCATCTGCCGGGGCCGATTAGGATCCCCGCACCCCAGGGAAGGAGAGTAGTGGGGAGAGGCCTGTGGGGCCTTCCTTCCTTCCTTCCTTCCTTCCTTCCTTCCTTCCTTCCTTCCTTCCTTCGTACCACCTGCCAACAAAGGAGTCCCCCAGGTAGCAACCAGCTAAGCTTTGGAGCTGCAAGGCTATTAAATGATAATCAAGGTGCTCAATTGCAGCATTAAAAAAGAACAACACTCAAAAACAGGAAATCCAGACAAAAACAATCAGGGCCAGTTAATCCCCACCCAGCAAAGGATTCCCCCAGGCAGCAACCAGCTAAGCTTTGCAGCTGCAAGGCTATTAAATGCTAATCAAGGTGCTCAATTGCAGCATTAAAGAAAGAACAACACTCAAAAAAGGGAATTCCAGACAAGAATCAATGAGGACCAGCTACCACCTCCCAACAAAAGAGTCCCCCAGGCAGCAACCAGCTAAGCTTTGCAGCTGCAAGGCCATTTAATCCTGATCAATGTGGCCAATAGGACATTAAAAATGCACCCAACATACAATAGTTTCTTCTCCCACCCTGGACATTACTCCACAGATATATAAACATGCAGAATGGAAGCACACAGACCTTGAAGCTACGAGGCCATTCAATCCTGATCAATGTGGCCAATAGGACATTAAAAATGCACCCAATATGCAATAGTTTCTTCTCCCACCCTGGACATCACTCCACAGATATATAAACATGCAGAATGGAAGCACACAGACTTTGAAGCTGCAAGGCCATTCAATCCTGATCAATGTGGCCAATGGTACTCCTCGCAGTCTCTGCCAATATCAGAATGTGGCACACATGCCACAAGGAAGGAGCGCTCCAAGTGTGCATGCACAGACCTCGGCCCTGTGGCCAGAAGATCGACTTCTTTAAAAAAATGGGGGTGCATGATCTGTGCCCCCCTTGGCCTGTGCCCCTAGGCCATGGCCTAGGTTGGCCTTACCGGTAATCCGGGCCTGCCTTTGAACACATCTCTGCCAGTTTTCCTATTGACAATCCTAAAGATTGGATCTACACCAGCATTTTTCAACCTGGGGGTCAGGACCCCTGGGAGGGGGTCATGAGGGGGTGTCAGAGGGGTTGCCAAAGTCCATCAGAAAACACTGTATTTTCTGTTGGTCAAGGGGGTTCTGCGTGGGAAGTTGGGCCCAATTCTATCATTGGTACAGTTCAGAATGCTCTTTGATTGTAGGTAAATTATAAATCCCAGCAACTACAACTCCCAAATATCAAGATCTATTTTCCCCAAACTCCACAAGTGTTCACATTTGGGGATATTGAGTATTTGTGCCAAGTTTGGTCCAGATCCATCATTGTTTGAGTCCATAGTACTTTCTGGATGTAGATGAACTGCAACTCCAAAACTCAAGATTAATGACCACCAAATCCTTTTAGTATTTTCTGTTGGTCATGGGAGTTCTGTGTGTCAAGTTTGGTTCAATTCCATCATTGATGGAGTTCAGAATGCTCTTTGGTTGTAGGGGAACTATAAATCCCAGCAACTACAACTCCCAAATGACAAAATCGATCCCCCACAGCCCCACCAGTATTCAAATTTATGCATATCAGGTATTTGTGCCAAATGTTGTCCAGTGAATGAAGATACATTAACAATAATAATGATAATACACTTTATTTATACCCCGCCACCATCTCCCCAAAGGGGACTCGGGGCAGCTTACATGAGGCCAAGCCCAATAGTGCATTTCAATACAATAACATAAAAGGCATAAGGCAACAATTACAATAAAAGAATAATTAAAATAAAATTAAAAATCAAACACAAAATATAATAAACAATGCAAAATAATACAATAAAAAACAAACGCGATCACAATGAGCGGGCCACATGTGCAAGATACAATGATGCCTCCTGTATATCAGATATTTACATTACAATTCATAACAGTAGCAAAAAATACAATTATGAAGTAGCAACGAAAATAATTTTGTGGTTGAGGGTCATCACAAAATGAGGAACTGTATTAAGGAATTGTGGCATTAGGAAGGTTGAGAAACATTGATCTATACACAGCTGTCTATGAAAAGTTGATATTCTGCCAGTAAATGATAAACGGGAATCTGAATGATAAGAAGGATGCATCTACATTACGGAATTAATGAATTTTGTCATGGTTCAAAGCTGTAGAATCCTGAGATTTATAGTTTGCTGAAGCATCGGGTCAAGAGACCGTAGAAAACTACAATTCTTATGATTCCTTAGCATTGAGCCATGTCAGTCAAAGTGGTGTCAAACTACATTAATTCTACAGTGGAGATCCACCCTAAGAGAGGAATATGTTAAACTGTAAGTGCTGTGCAGTTTCTTTAAAATTCAGCTGAGAAGGCTTTTCAGTTGTCAACAATTCCTCTCCATCTCTGGATATCTGCAGAAAGAATCAATTCTCTTCGTGGTTGTCACTTGCAAGGACAGCCTTTACATGTTATTGGGAGGCAAATGTCACTAGGAGGTGGGCAGGAGGCTGGAGGAGGGCTCCAGGAGCACATGATTAGGAAACGGAAAGTTCGTAATCCAAAATGTGAAACAGGAGCACAGGAGGTACTTGTAGAGAGTGTGACATGCTTGCGAACTGACATCATCAGTCTTGTGAGCATACTAAAATACACACACATTCTTGCCAGTCTTCTTTGCTGGACTGGCATCTTCATATTAAAGGCTAAAGCTATGGTCTTGTGTATACTGTAGGGAGTAAACTCTACAGAACCATGTATACGGTGTATAGTATTCTGTGATCCTGGAACGTCTAGGATGTCCCCCCAAATTCCTCAAAATGATTATCCTGCTACATGAGGGCTAGCGCGGTCAAGTCAGATACGGCAATGCTCTCTTGGAGCCCTTTTTAATAACTAATGGAGTGAAACAAGGTTGTGTTCTTGTACCAACCCTTTTTACAATCTTCTTCAGCATGATGCTCCAAAGGGCTATGGCAGACCTCGAAGAAGAAGATGGCATATATATCCGCTATCGTACTGATGGTAGCTTGTTCAACTTAAGTCGTCTGAGGGCTCGCACTAAGACTCTAAACTATCTAGTCCGTGAGCTGCTTTTTGCTGACGATGCTGCCCTTGTCGCCCATTCAGAAGCAGTCTGCAGCACCTCACATCCTGCTTTGGAACAGCTGCAGAGCTGTTTGGGCTGGAAGTCAGCCTGAATAAAATGGAAGTCCTCTACCAGCCCGCACCACAGGAAGAACACCAACATCCCCACGTCAGCATAGGCAAATGTGTGCTTAACTCCGTTCAGCAGTTCACCTTCCTGGGAAGCATCATCTCTTCAGACGCCAAGATTGATAAAGAGATAGATCACAGATTAGCAAAGGCATAGAGTGCATTTGGAAGGTTTCACAAAAGAGTCTGGAGCAACAAGCACCTGAGGCAAAGCACCAAAATCAGTGTGTACAGAGCTATCATACTGTCTATTCTCCTATATGGGTCTGAAACATGGGTCACCTATCACCAACACCTACGACTCCTCGAACGCTTTCATCAGCGCTGTCTTCGCACAATCCTAAATATACCGACTATGTGACGAATGTTGCTGTCCTTGAGCAAGCAGCGATCACCAGCGTTGAGGCCATGCTATTGAGAACACACCTGCGCTGGGCAGGGCACGTCTCTAGGATGGAGGACCACCACCTCCCAAAGATACTACTCTATGGTGAACTCGCCACGGGTCAGTGCAAGAGAGGCTCCCTCAAAAAGAGACATAAGGACTCCCTGAAGCAACATCTCAGGCTCAGCCAGATTGATCACCAACAATGGTCCACCCTGGCCTCACATTGGGAGGCATGGAGACACACTATCCACAATGCTGCGGCCTCTTTCGAGAAGACACCCGAATGGGTCTTGAAGAGAAATGACAATGCAGAAAGAACTGCAACTTGGAAACAACATCACCCAAGGAGACTTTCTGTTGTGCTTTCTGCAACCGAACTTGCCTATCTCAGATTAGCCTTTTTAGTCATCAATGTGCTTGTAAAAAGTGTGGGATGAGTCCTTCCTAAGAATCTTCATTCGCAAAGTAATGCCGAGAGAGAGAATTCTGTGATACATCCCACTTCTGTAATGCATAGCACTTTCTGCTATAAAACTGTGACTAAAATGTGCAAATGTCAACTGACCTCCAATGACACAACTTCTTTGTGCATTTGAAAACGACATAGAATCAAAGAGTTGAAACAGACCACAAAGGCTATCCAGTCCAACCCATGCTATGTAAGAAAAGATGTGTAAAAATCACCAAGAGTAGTTTTGCATAGTATAAAGTATAAGCAAAATTACCTGCAATAAGTATGCATATTGGTTAGAGGAAATTAGCTGGTTTTTGATGGCCTCCATGTCAATGGTGGGTGAACCTTGAAATTTACGATCCTCCCGGGAGGCCCTGCTCTCGACCCCACCTTCGTTGCAAATATGTTTGGTGGGGTTGAGGGACAGGGCCTTCTCAGTGGTGGCCCCTCGCCTGTGGAACTCGCTCCCCAACAAAATTAGATCAACCTCTTCCCTCCTTTCCTTTATGAAAAAGTTGAAGATGTGGCTATGGGACCAGGCATTTGGTTAGATACTGGGCAGCAGGCGGATAACAAAATGATGACTGTTATGAAAACAGACTATGGACTGTCTACGGACAAACTTGTGATTACAGAACTCGGACTATGTGTACTTTTTCACTATTTGCATTTAATTGGTTTTTAATCTGTTTAATGTATTTTATGATGTAATTGCTGTTTTATTGATTGTATATGTATATTGTATATGTGGCATTGAATCACTGCCTTTTGTTAGCTGCCCTGAGTCCCACTTCGGGGGTAGAGAAGGGTGAGTTATAAATAAATAAATAAATAATAATAATAATTTTCCCTGGGTTGCAGTATGATCTTTAAAGGTTCTATCCAAAGTGATNATGTAAAACTTGGAGCAAATTCGCCTCCCCACTCACATGGGAAACCACCAGGCCTCATAGTCATGAAGGTCAGAAATGCTGTAAATAAAAGACTCAGATGAACTGTCAAGTTCCTGCAAAAAAGCAAATACCTACAACTGTTCAAGAGAGCATGCAGTTGTCATGAATACAGTCAGCACTCCACATTTGCTTGGGTTAGGACCTCTGTGAAAGTGAAAACCCGCAAATAAACAAATGCTGAGAGAACAACCCTCCAGGTCAGGGGTGCTCAGTATGGTGATCGGGATCACCAGGGTGATCTTCAGGCCTCATCCTGGTGATCTTCAGACCCCTGACCAGGTTTTTTGCTCTTGGTCCTCTTCACATGCCCCTGCACGCTGCAAAGAAGTCCTCCGTCATTGCTCCTGCCCGCTCCCAGTCATAGGAGACCAAAGGGGGCGGGCCTGGATGATGCGATGTATGGCTGGCCCCGCACGCATGGGCAGAAGCGCCCATTCTGCCTCTCGGACTTCTCGTGAGCTCTTGGAGGTGGCACGCATGCTGGCGGCGTGGAAATAAGAGCAACGACGGAGGGGAAGAAGAAGGACGCTTTGGGGTCATTTCCTTACTGCATCTCAAAGGTCGGTCTTTTTACTTTGGGGTGGGTGCTTGATTGTTCTGTGGCATGTCTCTTTTTTTTTTTTAATGTTTAAAAATTGCCTTTTAGCTCCAAAGCCTCTCTGCTTGCTTTGTTCCTTGAGAAATATATGTGGGGAATATGGAACTGTGGTAGAAATGGGGTGGGTGCTTGATTGTACTGTGGCATGTCTCTTTGTTTCCTTTTTATTTTTAAAAATGGCCTTTTAGCTCCAAAGTGTCACGATCACGGACTTACTGGCCCCTTAATCACACACACAGAGACGTACTGAAGGCTAACTACTTTATTGAATCTAAAAACAGTTCCAAAGAATATAGTCCAATATGATGTGATATAGTCAAAAGGCTTGAAGTAAGAATGTCCAAAATAACGTAGCAAATAGGCAAAAAGCTTGGCAAGGCTCCGCAGCCAATGCGGATCAGGAAACAGGGCAAGGCTCCGCAAACCAATGCGGATCAGGAAACAAGGCAAGGCAAGGCAAGGCTTGATGACCACGGCTTAGCTTGTGGTCCCACTCCGCTTCACGCCTATTCAGGTAAGACGTGGCCGGAGAACTGAGGATTCGTTCCCACGGATCCTATACTTAATCCTTCGGCCGAGGTCCTCGACGCTCTAGGCTTCTTCGTCTCCAATCCCTGCTGACGGACCTCGGCCGGTCTAGGGCCCGGGACCAATCCCTCCTACTAGTCTCGATGTTCCGTCTCCTATCAAAGGTTCGACCTTGTCTCTCGGCAGCTGTGTTGCTATCTCCCTGAGAGCTTTCCTCCCTAGCCATTTCCCCATGCGCCTTCTTCCATATCTTCCTCAGGGGCTCCTGGGAAGATCTCCTCCCGGTGTTCATAACTCCCGGATCGCTATCAGACTGCACCTGGTGATCTGAATCATCCCTTGGACCAAAACACATTTCTTCCCAGGCCAAGCTCTCTGTGGGTGAAAGAGGCCCTTGCGGGGAAAGCTGCCCTTCACCCCAGTCATCTAGCTCATCCTCAGAATCCTGTTCTAGCACGGCTGGTTCTAATGCTAACGGGACCCCAGGTCCTGTCCCCTGCCCTCCAGGCACAAACGAGAACTGCTGTGCTACACTAAGCCTCTCTGCTTGCTTTGTTCCTTGAGAAATATACTGTATGTTTGGGAATATGGAAATGTGGGAGAAATGGGGTGGTTGGATGTATTTTTGCATGCCCCTTTGTTTACCTTGCTGCGTATTAAATGGCTTTGCAGTTCAACAGCCTCTCTTCTTACTTTCTGGCTGATAATATGTGTGGTAATATGGCAGTGTGGGAGAAATGGGGTGGTTGGATGTATTTTTGCATGCCCCTTTGTTTACCTTGCTGCGTATTAAATGGCTTTGCAGTTCAAAAGCCTCTCTTCTTACTTTCTGGCTGATAATATGTGTGGTAATATGGCAGTGTGGGAGAAATGGGGTGGTTGGATGTATTTTATGCTCTGTTTTATATTGTTGTTATTAAATTGAAATGTTGATGTTTTATAACTTCATTTTATGTAAACTGCCCCGAGCCTGCTGGAAGGAGCGGTACATAAAAATGAATAATAAATATAAATAAATAAATAAGAAAATAGTTATACGTTTTACATTTCTGGGTAGGTGATCTTTGGGACTTGGTTTTTTAATCAGTAGCTCCCATGCTGAAAAAGTGTGAGCACCCCTGCTCCAGGTCTTTCAGCATGCCTGTATGGTCAACTTTTGCTGGAAGCTGCTCCTAGCATCAAACTGGTGGACCTACAGCAGTGTTTTTCAACCTTCCTAATGCCGCAACCCCTTAATACACTTCCTCATGTTGTGGTGACCCCCAACATTTTCGTTGCTATTTTGCTACTGTTATGAATCATAATGTAAATATCTGATATGCAGGATGGATTTTCATTCACTGGACCAAATTTGGCACAAATATCCAATATGCCCAAATTTTAATACTGGTGTGTGTGTGTGGGGGGGGTGGGGTGATTTTGTCATTTGGGCGTTGTAGTTGCTGGGATTTATAGTTCACCTACAGTCAAAGAGCATTCTGAACTCCAGCAATGATGGAATTGAACCAAGCTTGGTACACAGGACTCCCACGACCAACAGAAAATACTAGGTTTGGTGGGCATTGACCTTGAGTTTGGGAGTTGTAGTTAACCTACATACAGAGAGCACTGTGGACACAAACAATGATGAATCTGGACCAAACTTGGCACGAATACTCAATATGCCCAAATGTGAACACTGGTGGAGTTTGGGCAAAATAGACTTTGACATTTGGGAGTTGTAGTTTATTTATTTATTTATTTATTTACTATTTTTATATGCCGCCCTTCTCAACCCCGAAGGGGACTCAGAGTGGCTTACAGCAAACAACAAAACTGCCAGAGTGGCTTACAATGTACACACAACAATATTGCTGGAGCAGCTGAAAAAAATACAAACAACATTACTGCCATAGTACAATGTCAGCACTACACATCACATTGCACTACAACATCATTAACAATATTGCATGTAATACAGATATACAAATTATAATATCACAATATAATAGTTATAATATCACATTATCATTGGCAGTATTGCACTGTGCTACATTACAACACCGCCAATACCAAATGTATATACAACACATTATACCATATTATTATTATTGTTATAAAATAACATATTAATATATTAACACATTATTAATATTAACATATTAATATATCAATATATATTCATATATTATTAATATTAATATCATATTTGCTGGGATTTATAATTCACCTACAATCAAAGAGCATTCTGAACTGCACTAATGATAGAATTGGGCCCAGCTTCCCACACAGGACCCCCATGACCAACAGAAAACACTGTGTTTTCCGATGGACTTTGGCAACCCCTCTAATGCCCCCTCATGACTCCCCAGGGCTCGTTACCCCCAGGTTGAGAAATGCTGACCTAGAGATTCCTAGACAAGTATTGTATCTAGAAACTCTAGGTCCAAAACTGGAGGAAATTGACTACAGAATCCCATTGGAGGACATAGGGAGAGATTTTAATCAAATCCATGAGTAATGAAATCCACAATAGCCAAGCCACAAACATGGAGGGATGACAGTATATTTCTCCCTTGAAATACAGAGTAGATGCTTCAGATAACAACATCTCCAATCATGTCTTCTGTCATCACAGAGATCTATGGCTGCAGTTAGTCTGATGTCCATGGCCATCACTTCAGAGGGGATGAGTGTATGATCAGGGCGTGCGTATGTTGCCCTTGTTGGCAGGAAAGGCCTTCCAGGCCAGGATCACAAACCTTGCTTTTAAACCACTTCAATCCAGGCATAGAGAAATGCATCTCAAATCAATGAAGCCTGTCACAATGCTGGGACTTGGCCTGGCCCCTTAATCACACACACAGAGACGATAATCAATTAACTATTTATTAAGCAATTAAGAACAGGTGAAAAGATAAAATGTCCAAAAGTTAAGAATCAAAGAGTCCAAGGTAAAAAGCAATCAAAGTTCTTGAGCAATCCAAAAATGTTCGAAGCAAGGCCCATAAAAACAAAGTGATGCAACAAAGTAGGTTAGTCCGTGGCAAACAAGGCAAGGCAAGGTTAATGGATGAAACAAGGTCCCAAGGCAAGGTACTTGGCAAGGCCGCCAAACTATGGCTTCCAGAATCTCAGTCGCTTCACTCCCTTCAGATCAGAAGTGGCCGACCAACTGAAAAACGGTTCCCACGGAACGTATACTTAATCTCCCCCTTTGTGAACCCAGCACCGCTCTAGGCTTCGCCTCCATTCCTTGCGAGTAGACTCGATGCTTCTCCTGCAATCAAAACACCTTCCAGGCCAATCCGCAGCTGGCTCGCTATCTCTCTGAGAAGCTTCCTCCCTTTCTGTTTCCATCAACTCATCCCCCGCTGGTTCCCAGATACGTTTCTGGGAACCGTATCCTCCCGGCTTTTCATACGTATCAGAATCTGAGTCCATCTGGCCTTCCTCGTCTGAATAGGCATCAGGCCAGGAGTCGTCCCATTGCAAACTGTCTGTAGGAGATGCAGGCCCAGCAGCCCCTTCATCCCCTCCATCTATATCCACAGCAATTGGATCCAAGGCAATTGGGACCCCCGGGGCGGCCCCGGACCCGCCCGGCGAAACTGGGGGCTGAACTGGAGGCTGGGTTGCTACAAAGCCAGAGTAGCCAGAACACCACAATTGCAATAGATGGGATGATGGCACCAGAAACGCATAGTCCAACAGTAGCAGGATTTCAGCTATTGGTGGGTTTTTCCCATCAGTGAAGAAATTTTTTATTTCATGTCAGAAGCGACTTGAGAAACTGCAAGTTGCTTCTGGTGTGAGATAATTGACCGCCTGCATAGACGTTGCCCAGGGGACGCCCGGATGTTTTATCGTCCTGTGAGAGGCTTATTTCATGTCCCCACATGGGAAGCTGGAGCTGACAGACGGGAGCTCATCCCATTTCACAGATTCAAACTGCCGACCTTCAGGTCAGCACTTCAGCTGGCACAAGGGTATTGTCATGATGCAGATGCCAATTAAAACCAAACCCAAGAGTAAAAAAGGGATAACAAAGAGTTTATTGTACAAGAAATGGAAATGGGACTAACAAAAAACTCGCCTAACTGGCCAAAACCAAAAAAGCCCACGGAGAAATCAAAAAATCGTGGAAGGAATGATGTCATCTGCGACGTCCTCAGAAGGTTGAGCCAATAGCTTAGTTGATAATCGGTCCGGCGTCGTGGGCAGGAGAAAGACGGAGAAACGAGGAGACAATCCAAGGTCCACAGGAGCTAAATGCATGGGGACAACATTCATCGTAATCCCCTCAAAACACCTTGTCATCCTCCATCCATATATGCAATACTATTCTTGTAGCTTGTGACACTCACAGAAAGTCCAGCGGAGTTCAAACTCCGCCACAAGGAACACACAGCTGTAACTGGACAGAAAACAGAACATTGCAACCCAAAACCACCCACCTTTCCCAACTGCGGCAGCAGCATCTCAGCCCAAAAGGGCAGAGTAAAACCTCAACTCACGAGTAAACTGGATCAGGAACATGATGCAAGATATCAGGATACAACACAGGATACCAAGAACAACTCCTTGCTCGCCGCAAGGAAACTCCCAAAAAAGCCCATATTAAATAGACCTAGAGATCAGACTCGCCCAGAGAGGACAACTCCCCCTGATTAGGCGATGCAGCTGCTTCCCTTTCTGCAGCTGAAACCTTTTGCGAGTCCCTCCAAGATCCCCAGCGTCTTTCAAAACTTAGCATATCCCAATCATTCCCTGAGGTTTCAGAGGGCCACTCATTATCACTATGAAACCCCAGAAAAGTATCACTACTGGTGGCTGCATCACACACATCCTGAATTTCCTTTACTTGAGTCCAGTCCAATTCAGTATCACTGTCTTCTGACGATCCTTCCCCATCCCTGGTAAAACCCTCAAAGGACTCAGAGTCAGTAGGAGCCATAAGTATTTGCCGTACTCTCTTCCTTTGTGCCAAACTTTCCCCACTGGAATTACTTGCAGCCCTCTTTCTGCCTGCTTCAGCATTTAGGTTACTCTCAGCCCCACCCAGTTCCATACTACACTCAGACACTGTAGATTCAGCATCCTCCTCAGCCCTACTCACAGGCAGAGCCACAGGCTCAATCACAACAGGTGATTGTTCCACTGCGGCTGCAAACTAATAATAATAATAATATAACAATGGCATAGATAAGACAGCATGTGATATGTCCCAGCCAAAGATGGAGTTACCCTGCTGCAATTGCAATTTAGCAGACTCAGGATAAATAAAGCCTCAAGTCAACCAAGCTCTGAGAGCAGTTAGACTTCCATTCCCATTGGCCCTGCCAATATGGACACTGGCAAAGAATACCAATAGTGGGCATTTATACATTTCTACAAGGCTTCAGATTGCCTTAGGTCAGTGTTTCTCAACCAGTGTGCCGGGGCACACTAGTGTTCCGTGAGCAATCATCAGGTGTGCCGTGGGAAATTGGAACCTCCAGGAGGGGAGGGGGGAGAGTCTAGTGTGTTGAAGTATAAAAACCCTAAGAAACCTACCTTGATAAAGGCACTCCATGTGTGTTCATAGTTGGGCATATTGAGTATTCATGCCAAGTGTGATCCAGATCCATCATTATTTGAGTCCACAGTGCTCCCTGGATGTAGGTGAACTACAACTTCCAAACTCAAGGTCAATTCCCAAGCAAACCCTTTCAGTACTTTCTGTTGGTAATGAGAGTTCAATATGCCAAGTTTGGTTCAATTCCATTGTTGCAAGAGTTCAGGATGCTCTTTGTTTGTGTGTTAACTATAAATCCCAGAAACTGTATTTATTTATTTATTTCCAGCATTTTTCCTCGCTCTTCTCAACCCCCGAGGGGGGACTCAGAGCGGCTTATAAAAAGGCACAATTCGATGCCCACACAGTAAAACACAATATAAAACCCCAGAAACATTCGACATTAAAATACAATTACATTTAACATCATACGCATTCATTTAAGTTAAAAACTGTAACTCCCAAATGTCAAGGTCTATTTTCCCCAAACTCCATCTGTGTTCACATTTGGGCATATTGAGTATTCATGCCAAGTTTGGTCCTGATCCAACATTGTTTGAGTCCACAGTGCTCTATGGATATAGGTGAACTACAACTCCAAAACTCAAGGTCAATGCCCACCAAACTCTTATAGCATTTTCTCTTGGTTATGGGAGTTTTGTGTGGGAAGTTTGTGTCTTTCTGCCATTCCTGCCAGGATATCTATGTTGCGTTCATCGAAAGAGGCCCAGGTTTCACGCGGAGTGTATAAATATATTTAAAAACATATTAACTATATGTATTACTATGTTAGAGTGTCATTTTGTGTCATTTTGGTTGGTGGTGTGCCCCAGGATTTTGTAAATGTAAAAAGTGTGCCGCAGCTCAAAAAAGGTTGGGAAACACTGCCTTAGGTAATCCTCATATCAATTCAGCTTCAGCAAATTAATAAAAGAGAAATGTGTTGCAGTGAGACAGGGGAGTTTATGTGCTTGGGATTTGTTCGCTGAACAGAACTATAGATCCCTTGTGAACTTTTAGCTTATTTTAGCAGTGGCCTTCTGAAGTGGCTGACTTTTCACCTGAAAGGTACAAAGCCAGAACTCAAGGACTTCTGCTGCCTAGTTGGCTTGGGAAGCGCACTGCTGTAGCAACTGGGTTCTGCCTCTTTTCAAAAGCAAGTGTCCTGGAATAACCTTGCAGCTTACTCACTGTAATATTATCTCTGCAACAAATCTCTGGGGAGCCTGCTTTCACTCCAAGGCATCCCCTGCCATTCCTACCTTCTAGCACTGCTTTGGAAAATGAACACTAAAGTTTGAAAACTGAATTGCACAAAATTCTGTTCCCAAATGGCATGTGTCAATCAATACATCCTTACCTTGTAAGATTTTTAAAAACCTGTTTTGCATTTGTTCTTGAAGAAATTGTCAATATCACTTTGCTAATGATCTGATATGGGTTTTAAAGCCAGGTTTTTAAGATCAAGTCAGGGGGGCATTGTGATTTTACCTCTGAATATGTATTAATCCGTTTTGTGGAGTTTGATGGATTGTAACTATTGGTTTTTCATTAATACCATTGATGTTTAATTCTGTTTAAATATTTGTATTTTATAATTAATATTTGTATATTTTTGGATTTTAAATTGGATTGAAGTGAAATGGTTTTAATGTGAGCTGCTTTAAGTCTCCTTTGTGGATTATAAATTATTATTATTATTATTATTTGTAAAGACTCTGGCATAAGCCAGTAAAGGTGGTCTGAGTGATGATCGGCAAACTGGGCGCAGTGCCTAAAGACCTTGGCCTGCACTTAAAAGCAATCAGCGCTAACAAAATACGGACCTTCAAGATGCTTAAGATCATCCGGAGGCCCTGCTCTCGGTCCCGCCTGCTTTGCAGGCTCGATTGGTGGGGACGAGAGACAGGGCCTTTTCAGTGGTGGCTCCTCAGCTTTGGAACGACCTTCCTTATGACATCAGATCAGCCCTCTCCCTCTTGACATTTCGCAAGAAGGTCAAGACCTGGCTATTTGACCGGGCATTTGCAGATGTAGTATGATTACCAAATTGAGACCTACGGAAGGACGACAATGCAATTGGATACCGATTTAATAACGAGACACTGATATTGTGTTTTTAACGTTAAGTGCTAATTTGTATATGATGGAATTGTGTTGATAATTGTTGATATGTTTGTTTTGGGCAGTTCTTGTCATTTGTACATTGCCTTGAGTCACCTTCGGGCTGAGAGAGGCGGTCTAGAAGCAAAGTAAATAAATAAAATTACCATCTGTCAGCTGCAAAAGACCACCCTGCTTGGATCTGCACACATTATTCACCAATACATCACACAGTCCTAGACATTTGGCAAGTGTCCAGCATGCAATCAAATACAAAAGCCAGCAGAGTGATCTTGTTTGCTGTGTAACTATCTTGTTGTGTATCAATAATAATAATTATTATTATTATTATTCACCGATTCCAAAAGCTTTTGTTTTACTCTCGGATCTACTGGGCTCAAAGTGGTGTTTTCTGCCAAGAATGTCTGATTGGCAGTTTTAAAATGAGGACTTTGACTTTTAAGCGTCATACAAAAATATAAACTTTTGATACCTGCACTTTCTCTCACTAGGACAATCTCATATGGATGCCCATATTCCTGGTTGACATAATTGGGAACATGAAATAATATCTAGAAGCATATGCTCTGGTTCATGTGCTCCCTAAAGTATAGAAGAGTAGGAGGATTTTCTGTCCTCCTTCCTGCAGTGCCAGTTGGCGGCTCGGATGTCAGTGGGATGATGAGTCAGCCCTGAACTTTGAAGGAGCTGTCCATGGTGCTGGAATAGCCTCTTTCCAATAGGCTCAGCACCATAGGCAGCTTCTTTAAAGTTCATGGGGAAACCTGTGCCAGATTCACCACTCTGCTAACAATAAAATAACCAGCAGCCACTGTTCCCATATTTAAACATCATATATGACTTGACTGCTTGATGTGGACACATAATTGCTTGCTTGTTTGTTTAAAGTATTTATTTATTGCCTCCCAACCAACAAGGGCTTCAGAGGCAATGAACAAATGAGAACACATTAAAATAATATATCTATATATAATTTTTTTAATGTTAAATGGATGCTTGGTTTGTTTACTTTCACCCCCCCCTATAAAGCAAGGAAAGCATTTGAAAAAGCTATCACCATGAATGTTATATAGACAATTTATATCATATGTGATCGTTATGCTGTCCCAGAGTGTGGTGGAGCTTTCTTCTCTGGAGAGTTTTAAACAGAGGCTGGAGGGCCATCTGTTGGGGGTGCTTTGTTTGTGTGTTCCTGCATGGCATAGGATTGGACTGCATGGCCCTTGTGGTCTCTTCCAACTATGATTCTATGTTCTGACAAAATAAAAAAGAAGAGATGATATAATAATAATAATAACAACAACATTTAATTTATATTCCACTTTATCTCCCCGCGGGGACTCAGAGTAGATTGCAACATACACAGATATCTCCAGTTTCTGGATTGGTGCTCAACTCTGGTCTTGGGCAGGTGATCTTTTTCCATTTCTACTGTAATGCTCTTTACGTTGGTCTTCCTTTGTCAGTGACCTGGAAACTCCGTATGGGCAAAGTAATTGAGAGGGCAGCAATGGAGCAGCTGCAGGCTTTCTTGGATGATGCAACCTGGCTAGACCCCTTCCAGTCCGGCTTCCGTTCTGGGCACGGGACGGAGACTGTCCTGGTCTCCATCACAGACCTACTCCGTTGCCATCTGGACCGAGGCGGATCAGCGCTGCTCGTGTTATTGGACCTCACAGCAGCGTTTGATACTGTCGATTACCAACTTTTGACACACTGCCTGGCGGTTGCGGGGGTGAGGGGGACAGCTCTCAACTGGCTGTCCTCCTTCCTCCAAAACTGCCTGCAGCGAGTGAAGTGGGGAGGGGTGGTCTCCGAGGGCTCCGCCTTACATTGCGGGGTCCCTCAGGGGGCCATCCTCTCCTCGCTGTTATTTAACATCTACATGCGACCACTCGCCCAGTTGGTACGGAGTTTTGGGCTGGAATGCCATCAGTACGCTGATGACACCCAGCTCGTTCTGAGGATGGACGCTGGGGCGGAATCTGTACCTGATAATTTCCAACTCTGCCTAGAAGCCGTAACTGCCAGTAAGTTGAAGGTGAACCCGGCGAAGACGGAGATCTTGTGGCTGGGCCACCGGGGGGGGGGGGGATCCAGCTGCCGACGTTTGATGGCGTGGCGCTATGCCCGCAGTCCTCAGTAAAGAGCTTGGGGGTCCGGCTGGACCCCCAGCTGTCTATGGAAGCACAAATTGCTTGTGCCTGCAAGACAGCCTTTTACCATCAGCGGCAAGCAAAACGTCTGGCTCCCTATCTCTCCCGTCGCGACCTGGCCATGGTGATCCAAGCCACAGTCATCTCGAGGCTCGATTACTGTAACGCGCTGTACATTGGCCTACTTTTGTCGGCGATCCGGAAACTCAAACTGGTGCAGAACGCGGTAGCTCGCCTGTTGCTGGAAGCCCCAAGAATGGCCCATTTAACACCACTGCTGCGCGAACTGCACTGGTCTTTTCTGGCCTTGGTCTTTTCAGCCTTGAAAGACGGCGTTTAAGAGGTGACTTGATCGAAGTGTATAAAATAATGCATGGGATAGAAAAGGTGAATAAAGAAAAAATATTTTCTCTGTCACACAACACTAGGACTAGGGGGCACTCCCTGAAGCTCCAAGGTAGGAAAGTTAGGACTAATAAAGGGAAATATTTCTTCACCCAGAGGGTCATTGGGTTATGGAACTCACTTCCAGAGGAGGTTGTGACAGCTGTCAGCCTGGACAGCTTCAAGGCAGGATTAGACAGATTAATGGATACCAAGGGAATCAGTAGTTACTGAAATGGACATCCAAGTGCCACCTCTGTGTTGATGGAGGCAGGCAGGATTTCCCTGGGTACTGGTTATGGGGGGTCGGGAGCAGGTGAGGGTTTTGCCCTCCTTTCTGCTAGAGATCCCTGTGTACAACTAGTGGGCCACTGTGTGACACAGAATGCTGGACTAGATGGGCTGAGGCCCGATTCAGCATGGCTCTTCTTATGTTCTTATGTTCTTATGGTTGCCCATTGAATTCCGGATCTCCTTCAAGGTGTTAGTTTTGACTTTCAAGGCCTTATATGGTTTGGGGCCAGTGTATTTGAAGGAACGGCTTACCCCATATGCGCCCAGAAGATTACTGCGTTCAGAGGGGCTCAACTTACTTGATGTTCCGGGTATGAAGTTCTGCAGACTCTCTACCACGTGGCAGAGAGCGTTTCCAGTGGCTGTGCCGGCTTTATGGAACTCACTGCTGCCGGAGACACGTGCCTTGTGGGACCTGATGGCTTTCTGCAGGTCCTGCAAGACCTGGTTATTTAGGCAGGCGTTTGACGTGTGATGTCCGACGGCGCATGACTAATATTGCCACTCTGCCGTACCACTATTACTCTGTATAAACCAGCTATGTCTGGCTATGTTTTTGTATGATCGTTTTTAAGATGTAATTTTATGCGTTTGAATCTTAGGTGTTTTATATGCTGTTTTTATATGCTGTTTTTATATGCTGTTTTTATATGTTGTAAACCGCCCTGAGCCTCGGGAAGGGCGGTTTATCAAGTCGAAATAAATAATAATAATAATAATAATAAAATGCAGCTGCCAGGCTTCTAACAGGAACTCCTGTGGGATGTCATATAACACCTATCCTGTGTCAGCTGCATTGGCTACCAATCAAATTCTGGATCTCCTACAAGGTATTGGTGCTAACCTTTAAGGCCTTGTACAGCCAGGGGCTGACATACCTTAGGGACCATCTCTCCCCCTATCAACCCCAGTGGTCACCTCGATCTTCTCAAGAAAATCTCCTATATATACCGGGCCCTAGAGAAATTCGCTTGGAGATCACTAGGCGGAGAGCTTTCTCAGCCGCTGCCCCAAAACTGTGGAACTCTCTGCCACCCGACATTTGAGCCATGCATGAATTGAGTTGTTTTACTGTCGCACTAAAGACTTGGCTCTTTGGCAGAATGTTTGATTAGTGGTTTTAATGATAATTTAAGTGTTTTATTGATTTATTCTGTAAGTCGCCCAGAGCACCGTTGGTGGAGGGCGACTAAGCAAGTAATAAAAATTGATTGATTGATTGATTTCCAAGCAGAGCCTGTTGTCTGCACACACTTGCTGATCGTGTTGCCAGCATGGCTGCATGGGCGCCTTTATTACCTTCCTACAGAAGGAGTATCTATTAATCTACTCACATTTGCATGTTTTCAAACTGGTAGGTTGGCAGGAGTTAGGGCTAACAGTGGGAGCTCACCACGGCCCACAGCTTTGAAGTGCCAACCTTCAAGTCAGCAGTTCAGCAACACAAAGATTTAACCCATTGCACCAACTGTGGCCCCAATATTTATTTATTTATTTATTCGCACTTATTAGTCGCCATTCCCGATGTGGCTCAGAGCGACTTACAAAGTGACATATCAGAGTTAAAAACACCATAAAAACATGATAAAACACAATAAAACAGAATAAAATACGACTCAGCAGATGCTGTGCACATAAAATGAGAGGACGACTGTCCAAAGGATCAACAGCCTTAAACACCAAAAACCTGCTGAAACAGGAGAGTTTTGCATGCCTTCCGAAATGCCAACAAATCTGTGAGGGTACGATATTGAGGACATTGCTCAGCTGCATCCAAATCTTGATGTTCATTTCCTATAAAAGTCATGTACCATCATTCTGATATGTTGCAATCCATTATGCAGAGCAAATTGGTGTTACTGTCTGTATTTAAGGCAGATGTATCTATGTTTTCAGTGGGAGAACTACTCAAAATACATCTAGTGATACCATTAAGAGGAAAATGTGTATTAAAACATCTTCCCCCAGGAAAGTCAAACTCCTTATGCGAAACGATAACACCAGACCTAACCAGAGTAAAAAAAAAACCCAAACATCTGGCACTGAATTTTGTTCCGACATTGGCACACCACAAACAGGACCTAAGGGTGGTCCTGCTCGCGCGGACACATTCCTCAGCCACTATATTAATAAAATCAGGGAAATGAAAAGGAAAAGGAGTTGGAAAGGGAAGGGATGGGAGAGGGAGGATAGTAATCATATAACTATCACTATAGCTTATCTCTGATAGTGCAGGTTAATAAATACTTTCATAATTAGCAGTCATTCATAGCTGGACTTTCCATGTACCCTCTCATTTTTTTCATTTCTAAGCTAAACAGTCCCACATTCTGTTATCAGTCCTCATATTGGAGCCATTCCAGCTCCTTTTTCATTTGGTTTCTTTGATCTTTATTCTTTGACAACTTTAATTCTAAGGTTGTTCCATTCTATACTTACTCACTCTAAGGATCTCCACCATAAATGGTATCTTTTCCATAGCACATACACCAGTGTTTCTCAACCTGGGGGTCGGGACCCCCAGGGGGGTCGTGAGAGGGTTTCAGAGGGGTCGCCAAAGATTTATGATGGTCTTAGGATTAGGAAGCCCTTTGGCAGAGAGGATTGAAGATCTCTCCGCTTGTCCTTCTCTTTCTTTTTGGAAACAGACTGCGAATTCTCCCACCTAAAGCTCTACTCTGCTGTGATTGGCAGGCCTCCCAGCCAAGGGGAGGGCTGTTTCTGAGACTCCAAGCGGGGAGGGGAGAGCAGGCGTGCTTGGCGCATGGCAACATGATGCGCATGTGTGGGTGAGGGAGAGTGTGTGAGGTGGGATGGAGACTCACGCCAGTGAGTCCCTTCAAGGCATGAGGGTTCTGTGTAGGAAGTTTGACCCAATTCTATCATTGGTAGGGTGCAAGGGGCTCTTTGATTGTAGGTGAACTATAAATCCCAGCAACGACAACTGCCAAGATCTATTTTCCCCAAACTCCACCAGTGTTCACATTTGGGTATATTGAGGATTAGTGTCAAGTGTGGCCCAGATCCATCATTGTTGAGTCTATAGTGCTCTCTGGATGTAGGTGAACTACAACTCCCAAACTCAAGGTCAATACCCACCAAACACTTCCAGTATTTGCTGTTGGTCATGGAAAGTTTTTGTGCCAAGTTTGGTTCAATTCCATTGTTGGTGAGTTCAGAATGCTCTTTGATTGTGGGTGAACTATAAATCCCAGCAAATACAACTTCCAAATGACAAAATCGACCCCCCCGAACTGTATTAAGGGGTCGCAGCATTAGGAAGGTTGAGAAACACTGACATACACACTTGTTTTATGTCTTTTTCAAACCGTTGTTTACAACCCCAAGTTCACTTTCCTCGACAGTTTGCAAACCGCATCAGCGCATTTGTGACATTAAGATTTTTTAAAATTCCTTTGTGTGTGATTTTACAGTTGCTTACCAAACTCCCTGGTGTCATTTTAAAGTCCACAACAACAACAACAACACTTTATTTATATTCTGCTCTATCTCCCCGAGGGGACTCAGAGCGGATTAAAACATACACAGATAGGCAAACATTCAGTGCCAGTAATACAGTGGAGTGGCAATGACATACAAATACACAGAACAAAGGCAAAGGTTTCCTCTTTCTTATCTGGCTTTCTGGCGGTGGTGCTCAACTGTAGTCATGGGGAGGTGCTCTCATTCCATTTCCAAGCCTTGGAGTTTATTGTCCATAGACACCTCCTGATCATGTTTACCAGCTTATTATTTATTATTATTTCGGCTTATTAGTCGCCTCTCCCGTCAGGCTCGGGGCGACTTACAAATGTTAAAAGCACAGTAAAAACACGATAAAACACAGTAAACACGATAAAGCACAATAAAAATGACAGGAACTGGCATCCATAATAAAAACTGTATGGTAACGCTACATATTGCAATGGCCTACAGCTATGTAGTGGAAGCCCCAGAATTATTCCTGACCAAATGCCCATATAAACAGGAAGGTTTTACAAGCCTTTCGGAAGGCTAGTAGATTGGGCAGTGCACGGATTGTGGGAGGGAGAGCATTCCACAATACTGGAGCAATGGCGCTAAAGGCTCTCCTCCGCGTTGAGGTCAGGTGGAGGGTTGTGTGGCTCGGCACCGCAAGAAGGTTCAAGGACTCAGATCTCAGTGGTCTTGAAGGACTATATGGGGAGAGGCGGTCCCTTAGGTACACCGGCCCCAGACCGTTCAAGGTCTTGAAGGTAAGAACCAGCACTTTGAAGGTGATCCGGTGCTCTATTGGAAGCCAGTGCAGTTTGTGCAGAACAGGCGTGATGTGGCAGCGAGATGGTAGGCCTGCCACCAGCCAAGCTGCAGCGTTCTGCACCAGCTTAAGCTTCCGGATCACCGGCATGGGCATCTTTATTACCTTCCTGCTGAAGTGGTCCCTATTGATCTACTCACATTTGCATGTTTTTGAGCTGCTAGGTTGGCAGGAGCTAGGGCTGACAGCAGGAGCTCACCCCATCTTGTGGATTCAAACTGCCAACTTTCAGGTCAGTAGTTCAGCAGCACAAGTGTTTAACCCATTATGCCACCACAACTCATTATTTCCAGATTTTAGAGATCTTGGGTGTATCCTGAATGCTGATTCACAAGACCTATCTGGCAGAAAATTATAACTCCTTCACCCAACAGCCAATCCCAGGATTCCATAGGTTGGAGCGATAGCAATTGAAGTGGCATCAAAGTGCTACAATTTTTCAGTGTGAACGCACCCCTTTCTGGAGCTGTCTTCAAATCCTCCAAACCAGGACTGTTTCTGTAGCCAGCAAGGCTCTGATGGCACCCCAGGAATAAAACAACATGTCCTAAATGCCCTCTAGAAAGTTGGAACATTTTTTGTTGTGTTTTACTGTTTTAATGCCCAGGACAGCCCTAAATGATTTCTGGTCACTTCGTTTTGGACAAAGGTTTGTCCTGGATCTAAAATGGACCAGGATGATGTATAAACATAGCAAAAATGTCCCCATGGTCCCTATTGTCCCCATTGGGGGACAATTGGAGACAAAATGTAAGGAGGAGGGTTACTTAAAAAAAAAAAACCTCTGAGAGACAAATTTGAACCTGAGGTCCTATTCACACAGCTGATTAAAATCCTACATTATCTGTTTTGAATTGGAAGATATTACAGTGCGGACTCAGATAAACCAGTTCAAAACAGATATTGTGGGATTTTCTGTGTTGATATTCTGGGTTTTACGGCTGCGTGGAAGGGCCCTGACTCATTGCTTGTTCCTCACTGTATATAGAATGAATAAACATAAAAGCCTCAGTTTTAGTATTCAGAAAATATAAAAGCACAAATCCATTGATGACATCCCTTGTGGTAAGAACGGCCCATTTATCCCTACTCTTTGTTTCCTGTTGGCTAAGGCCAATGGTTAATTACTTTGCTCTTTATTGCTTGATGGTTATAATTACTGATACCTTCAGGTAATATACCAAAAACACACATTAAAGCTAATCTAACTGTAATTTCCTGAATTCCTACCTACAATCCTTTTTTGGCTTCTTTACAGTTGTCTGCGACAGTAAAGTTATATTGCAGGCCTTTTGCTGGTCTTTTGACAGAAATATAAAATCAGTCATGGAACTATTTTATATAGTTCTGTCAAGAGCAACAATTTAACATTTAAATTCTTTGAGAACTTTTGGAGGAACATCACATGGACCTAATGTTTAGTTTTCAATTTGTCACTTGTTCTCAATCATTTCTTTCGCACCCATTGTAGGTAAAGGTAAAGGTTTCCCCTGACATTAAGTCTAGTTGTGTCTGACTCTGGGGGTTGGTGCTCATCTCAATTTCTAAGCCAAAGAGCCAGTATTGTCCATAGACGCCTGCTAGGTCATGTGGCTGGCATGACTGCATGGAGCGCCATTACCGTCCCACCAGAGCGGTACCTATTGATCTACTCACATTTGCATGTTTTTGAACTGCTAGGTTGGCCAAAACTGGGGCTAACAGTGGGAGCTCATGCTGCTCCCTGGATTCAAACCTGCAACCTTTCGATCAGCAAGTGCTTTAACCCACTGCGCCATCGAGGTCTTACTAATGTTTATTTTGCATTATTTTGCCTTTTTGCATGCATATAAACTGCCCTAAGTCCCCTCGGGGAGAGAGGGTAGTTTAGAAATGAATTATTATTATTGTTGTTGTTATTATTATTAGAAACACAACAATATTAGTACACAGCACACAAGATCACTAAGCTGGCTATTGTATTGGATCACACGTCGGACATTTCCCAAGTGTCTAAGACTATGTGATGTATCGGCTAATAATGTGTGCAAATCAGTGTAGGGTAGCCTTTTGCAGCTGACATATGGTAATTTTGTCAGTGCCTATGTGTTTAAGTGCAGGCCAAGGTCTTTAGGCACTGCACCCAGTGTGCCGATCACCACTGGGACCACCTTTACTGGCTTGTGCCAAAGTCTTTGCAGTTCGATCCTTAAATCCTTGTATTGTGTCAGCTTTTCCTGTTGTTGTTATTATTATTTTACTAAACTAAGTTATATCCGTACTTCTGGGTTGTTGTTTTTTAAAAATATCTGAGCTGCTGCTTTTCAAAAATTGCACTTGCCATTTAACGGATTTTGATGGTTTCAAGGTAAAGGCCTTCAGGAGTAGTCTACCATTGCCTTCTTCTGCACGATATTAATTCCTCCAGTAAGGTAAGCTGCCATTGCCATTGTCTCTGCAAGATCCTGTGCCTCTGTCACCTTCCTCTTGCTGCTGCTGCTGCTGCCCAGTAGATGCTTGGCACATTTATTCTGGCTCCCCAGTAAAATCCTATCTGCCTTGGATGACCTTATCAGCAATGCTGTCTTTTGCCTCCCAAGACTACATGCTTCTCCATATATATTTGCCACTAGATGGCAGAGCAGACATTGCCTAGAACTGATCTGGCTATATCCTTGCTCTGTGCCCTCTAGTCATTTCTGACTTAGCGCAACCCAATCTTGGGTTTTTCTAGGCAAGATTTGCTCAGAAAGGGTTGGTCTGTGTCTTTCCCTGAGGCAGAGAGAGCATTACTTAAAGACAAGTTCACCTAATAGGTTGCCAGGGCTTAGCAGGGATTCTAGCTCTGATCTCCAGAATCAGTCATAGGCTGGATCTACACCAGGGGTGCTCCTTAGGTAGATCGCAATCTACTGGTAGATCACGTAGGGCGTCCTGGTAGATCGCAGGCAGGGCAGGAGGAAGGCTCAGTCCCGTCCCGCCCCGCAGGCTCCCGCCGCCGCCCAAGTGCTGCCGGCCCTGGGTTATCTGAGGTCCTTTCCACACAGTTGAATAAAATCCCATTATCTGCTTTGAATATCAGATTATATGGCAGTGTGGATTCAGAAAACCCAGTTCAAAGCAGATATTGTGTTATATGTTTCACATTTTTGTAGTGGGTAGGTAGATCATTTTGACTTGGTTGTTTTATAAGTAGCTCGCATGCTGAAAAAGTGTGAGCACCCCTGATCTACACTGTCCTATTTCCAAGGATCTCATCCCAGAATAACTGCTTTAAAGTGGATTATATGAGTCTACACTGCCAGATAATGAATCGATAATCTGGTATCAGATCCTGGGATACAGGATAGTGTGGAAGGGGCCATAATCCAATACTCCGAGCAAGTATGGGTTTGCTATAAATTGGAAACAATTTGAAGACACACAGCCACAACACCATCCATTGTGTTCTCCTGCTAGCTGCCCTGAGCTTTGCATCAGAACAAAAAAAAAAAAGGCAGCTACAATATATTTTTATTCCCAGCACAATTCTTCGTGTCAGTATTATTTTTCTCTTCTAGGTGACATCTATTTGTTGTTATTACTTCATTACCTATACCATGCCGGCTCTCTGTCTGATAAAATGTCCCATTAAACTCTGAAGGACTTGTCTTTGTTTAGAATGGCATAGGATTATACAGTTAGTTTGGAATTAACCTCAAGGAATCTTTAAACTCACTTTAAGTCCCATTTGGGAGAAAGCTGGAATAGAAATTAAATAAATAATGAAGTACCACAATTATGTTTTTCATTTGTACCTCAACAGTCACAGCTACCTATACTCAGATTTGTTTATACCTGTTCCGTCCTCCAGACGTTTCATATGCATAGCCCCATAGTTTTGTTTTAAAAGGCAGCATTTTTCCTTTTGCATTTTTCCTGGGACTGTTCCAGGCACACTGGCACCTTGCCTGTTAATTATTAGCAGGGTTGCAGCCTGGTGCAGAATTTGCCGCCTAAAGCTCTGCAAATGTATCTTTTTAGTTGGTGTCCGCCCCTTTTTCTTCCTGGGGATTGGCCTCCATTTTAGAAAGTGTTTCAGTTCCTTTCATAGAGGGAAGGAATTCAGATGTGTTTTTGGCCAGCCAGGATTGGCTCCGAAAGGGTCACCGTAAGTACTGGGTGCTTACCTGGGTGCTAACCTGCATGCTAACCTGCTGATTGCTATTTGCTTGACCATTAGCTGGGGGACTGCTGGAACCAGATGAGTTTATGGTACCTTGCAGAGACTTTGCATGCTGTATAGGATAGACATCTGGTTACCAGCCCAGCTTTAGGTCACCTTTGGACTGGTCTTAGGTTTAGAGGGGGGAAGGAGTGGTTCCTTCAACCAAACACCTAGGACCAGGGTGGGAAATATCGGGTTTCCTGCCATCCAAAGGGAAGCAGTGGGAATCTTTTGAGCAACAACCCAAGGCATTTCCACTCTGTTTTTTTTTGTAACCATAAGCTGTGCCAAGTCCTGCAAAGACTTTGTTATTGAATAAACTGTTTGATTTTCAACTTTATTTTGGAGTGTTTTTTGGGTTGCCAGACCACCTAGCTTTTTCAGCAAGTGCTCTGCAGTCCACCAGGTAGAAAGGACAACACATCTGCCAGTTTTAATTTTAAACAGACCTGGTGTGACGGCATAATACCACTTCTACATTTACATATAATCCAAATTATCAAAGCAAAAAACCCCAGATTATCTGATTTGAGCTGGATTATATGAGTCTACTTTGCCATTTAATCCTGTTCAAAGCAGATAATCTGGACTTTATATGGCAGTGTAGAAGGGGCCTTCAATGTAGTAAGAACAATAGTAACAGGTACACCCAAATAAATAATAATAAACTTTATTTATAACCCGCCACCATCTCCCCAAAGGGGACTCGGGGCGGATAAACATGAGGCCAAGCCCAAAATAGTACAACATGATTAAACATAAAGTAATCAAGAAAATACATCATAACAAAATATATAAAATAACAAATACAAAAAACCAAATAAAATAGCAAATAAAATCGAACACAGAGGGCGGGCCAGATGAATGAGGTAAAATGTTAAAAAGTTAAAACCCTGGGCGAGATAGGGATAAAAGTGCATGTATAAATAAATATACCAGTCTTAGTGTACCTGATAACAAGAGTGGCCCTAATTTCAGTAAACCTACAGTATTTCATATGTTCTCAAGATTAATCTGAAGTGATATGAAGAACAATCTATTTTTCTTTCTTTCAAAGGGCACAGAGGTGTTCTGAAGAAGAGTTTTAATACCCGAAATTTGGCAGACAGGAGTTTGTCTTCTGCACTTCTACCCCCCACACACACACACACCTTTTCCCCCTCCATCAATGCCAGTTTAATCTATGGGGATCCGAAGAGTGAGCATTTCCACTGTAGAATTAATGCAGCTTGACACTACTTTAATTGCCATGGTACAAAGCAATGGAATCATAAGAGCTACATTGAGCATGACAGTTAAAGTGGTTTCAAACTGCATTAATCCTGCAGTGTAGAGGCACCCAGAGAGAGCTAGAATAGATTTATTAACACAATATGAACCTCATTAGTTAACATTTATGTTAGTTCCATTGAACAGAAGTATTTTCTCTAGTTTTTTGGTCAGGGACAACTTGACCAGGGACCACTCCCCAACATTAGTAACAAAAGGGTTGTAAATCAGTTTTTGGTCAACTTTAGATTCAATTCAGTTATTTGGGGTGCTGATTCAGAAAATTGCATTGGATAGACCAGATCCATTCTAGTTTCTGATACAGAACCTATGCCATCCAGTACTCACCATCTGCTCATCCACCAAAAACCGTATTTAATAATCTAGAGCTGATGTGGTAGTAGTAACCTTTCGTGGGGAGCTTCTCCCCTCCCAACATCCCAGTTGCCTCAGCACTATAAGAGAGTTTAGCGAGACCAGTTGCTCTTGTTGCTGCCTGGTTTTAAGGCAATGGTGTAATAATGGTGAGGCCGCAGACCATATTTTCGTTCTTATGGACCACTGGTGGTCCATGGACCACAGGTTGGGAGCCATCGCTCTAGTTGGACTTAATCGGAACTAGCCGTGGGATGCCTATGTCTTTAACATCTCTGTAAGAAAGACCCTACTACTGGTTGTATTAGTTCTTCTAATCAAATCACACAAATCTTGTTGTTAATATAGATCAGAAGCACAAAAGAAATGTTCATTGCTTATTATGCAAGTATATGCCCCTCTACAACTTTGTAGCATTGAGGAGCCCCTGATGGTGCAGTGGGTTAAACTCTTGTGCTGGCAGGACTAAAGGCCGACAGGTTGCGGGTTCGAATCTGGGAAGAGCATGGGTGAGCTCCCTCTGTCAGCACTGGCTCTACATGCGGGGACATGAGAGAAGCCTCCCACAAGGATGGTAAAACATCAAAACATCCGGGCGTCTCCTGGGCAATGTCCTTGCAGACGGCCAATTCTCTTACACCAGAAGTGACTTACAGTTTCTCAAGTCACTCCTGACACACACACACACACACACACACACACACACACACACACACACAAAACAAAAAAAACTTTGTAGTTTATGCAAAGTATCTGGGTGGGGAGAGACCAGACATTTGTAGTTCAATAATCTGGAATATACCAAATCACATTAGATTGGAATAAATTTTACTCAGCACTTGATGGCAGGATGACCAGATATGATATAGGTTAATACTGTGCTCTAAAACATCTTAGGCATTGTAGTGGCAAGGAATGAGGTATAAACCATCATTTATGACTGAGTGCATTCTCTTTCTTTCTCTCCTCCTGCTTTTTGACAAGGCAATCATTTTAAACCATAGGCTGTCATTATATCTGGACTGAGACAAACTATGGTTTGTTTGAACAATCCAGTATTAAACTATGGCTTTAGATTAAACCAGCAATCATTCTTTGAATTAACCGCAATTGTTTCAAAACTGAATTGGATGGCTCTGATCTCATTACCACACAGAGAAAAGAGAAAAGAAGGCTAATGCTTCTATCCGAAGCAACTATAGAAACAGATTCTTGCTGCTTGCATTTCCTTATTTGGGGAAGTTCATTTCCATTAGATTTACCTAGTTATATATGTTGTGCAGCTGTGTATTTTACCCAGTGCCCCAGCGCCCAAAGTCCAAATGCAATAGACTCACAGACAAGAGTAAAAATGAACAGAAAAATCTTTACTCGTTACTCAGCAGAAATGAAACATGAACTTGCAATGTTGGGTACAAAATACAAGCAGTGCAATAAACTTACATAGTCTTTGTAAGTAACACAAAAATAGGGCATCTTCATTTTACATCAAATGAGGAGCAAAAGAAAAACCTGGAGTAAACGACTCTTCCACCATAGCCTCCTTTAGAGTAGATTCTCCAAACTGCACCTTAGAGCATCATCATCATCATCAGTTTCTCACTTGTTAATCGCCCTCCATTAAAATGCTTCAGGCGATTTACATAAAACAGTTGCATTAAAAAAAAACCAAATAGACTGCATTAAACATTAAAAGCTCTGCCAAAAAGCCAGGTCTTGAGTGCCTGAGCAAAGGGTCGCAAGTCACGCATGGCCCTCAAGTGGGGAGGCAAGGAGTTCCACAAGACAGGGGCGGAGATGGAGAAGGCCCTACGTCTTGTGCTCTCGAGACGTACTTCCCTGGGGCCTGGAACATACAGTAAGTTTAGTTGGAGGAGTCGTGGCAACCACTGGTGGCGAAGAAGGGAGAGGCGGTCTCTGAGATATGCTGGCCCCTGACCATAAAGCGCCTTAAAGGTCAGAACCAACCACTTAAACAGGGCCCGGAATTCCATTGCAAATGTAACAGAGTTGGAGTTATGTGGCATCTCAAAGGTGTTTTTGCAAGTAGCCTGGCAGCCACATTCTGAATAATGTGGATCCTCCGAGTAGTCGACAGGGAAAGGCCAACATACAAGGCGTTACAATAATCCAGTCTAGATATAACCGTTGCATGGATGATTGTAGCCAAGACTTCCTCTGAAAGGTAAGGTGCCAGCTGTCTCGCCTGTCGGAGATGGAAAAAGGCCTGCTTACTAACATTAGCGGTCTGGGCCTCCATAGTCAACTGTGAATCCAGGACGACACCCAAGCTCTTAACAGTGGATGAAGGGGGGCACCATCGAAGGTGGGCAGGGAGGGCGCCACTCCAGGCCGGCGGCCAGACCACAAAATCTCAGTTTTAGTAGGATTCACCTTCAACCTACTGGCATGCAGACATCTCGATACAGCCTCAAGACATAAGGTGAAATTGTCTGGTATTGAGGTGACTCCAGGCTCCAGCCGTAAAAGCAGCTGGGTATCATCTGCATATTGGTGGCACTCCAGACCAAAGCTCCGCACGAGGCTGGCAAGTGGTCTCACGTAGATGTTGAAGAGGAGGGGAGAGAGAGCAGTTTGGTGAAGCTTTCCAGAAGCTCTCCTTCAGGAAAAAAAGCTCTCCTTCAGGATCTCTCCATCCTTCTGCATCTGCTGCTGGAACTTTATTCTAAAAACTCATACAGATATAGCCCCTTGGATGTGGCCCAAGCTAGCTAGCTGACCTACATTACCAGCTGTACATGATAATTAACACTATAAGGGTTTTCTTCAACACACACACACACACGGTCCTGCTATGACTTACCACAACAATATATAGTTTAGATGGATGGATAGATAGATAGATTCCTCATATTATTCCAGTGCAGTAGTGTTTGGACTATGAGGCTTTAAACAAATATTTTTCTTCATTGCCCTTTATTGTATTAGGATGTTTTCCATAATTTTGGAATCTATTAGCATTACAGGAACAACACTGAGAGAGAAGTTGAGATAAAAATGTCCATGTACATCAGTGGTTCCTAAGACTTCTTTTTTAACCAAAGTGTAGGCCTAAGAGACGTGGTCATCACCAGAGGACATTCAAAACCAGAGTTTTTTGGGGACTAGGATTTGCCAGCTGGACAAGATCCACAATTGCAGCCCCTTACCATAAACTGGACTCTGGCTTCTTGGGTGGCCTTAGCCCTATAAATAAGGAGAGCCAGGCTACCAGGGCCGGGAATGGGAACATTAGAATGGTAGGCATAGGGTAGTCCTGTACTGTTTAGATTAGGTTAGATTAGGTTATATTTATTATATGTTTATGTTTGTGGTTTCTTGCTGTATAACCTCCTTTTGGTGTTTTTAGCATATGTAAGTCGCCCTGAGCCTGACAGGAGTGGCGACTAATAAATCGAAATAAATAAATAAATAAACCAGGGCCCACTATGACCAGGGGCCACTCTGCAATATTAGTACCAAAAAGGTTACAAATCCATTTTTAGTCAACTTTAGATTTGGTTTGGTTATTTGGGATGCTGATTCAGAAAATTGTATTGGATAGACCACATCAGCTCTAGTTTCTGACAGAACATATGCCATCCAGTCCTCACCTTCTGCTCGCCCACAGAAAACTATATTTAATAATCTAGAGATGATGTGGTCTATCCAAGGGCTTGGAGATGATCAGCGACAGTGAAGGAGTGACAGGCAGTACAAAAGGGGTGAAAATAAAATAAAGTGGGAGGAGGCTCGTGGGCCAGATTTTTGGCCTAGTGGCTGTGGTGTTCCAGCCTAGCAGTGTGATGTCCCAGCCTAGTGGTCAGAGACAGGCACCAGTGGTGCCAGTGGATCAGGGCCAGGATGGGGAGGATGAATGGCCAGATGGGGACGTTTCTGTAAATGAGGATTTGTCTTGGGATAATGACTGGCTGCATGGGTATTGGCCCGAGGAAGGGGTTAATGAAGATTCCATGGAAGTTAGTTTCGAGACAGCTAGCGAGAACTCCAGTAACCTTGACTCTCACGGGAACTTTACTTCCTTGCCAGCTGAGCTCCCGGCAACTAGGGAGGAAGAGTTTTCTCAGCAAGATATGAGTCCACCTGGGCCCGCTAATGAGTGGTTGGATTTTGATAGAAGGGCTAGTATTAGATCCTCCCGGAGGGATTGGAATTTGCGACGGGGAATTCAATGGCCCCACAGAAAATAGATTCCTTTAAGAGACTGGCCCGGGAAATATCTCATTAGAGCTGAAGCTACGTTAGACTTTGGGCAAAGTAATTGAGAGGGCAGCAGCGGATCAGCTGCAGCGGTTCTTAGATGACACAGCTGGACTCGATCCCTACCAGTCCGGCTTCCGTATTGGGCATGGGACGGAGACCGTGCTTGTCGCGATTACAGACCAACTTCGCCGACAGCTGGACCAGGGTGGATCTGATCTGCTTGTCTTGTTAGATCTGACAGCAGCATTTGATACAGTAGATCACGCATTGCTGACCCACGCTTAGCCGGCGCTGGGGTCGGGGGACTGCCCTTCAATGGGTGGCCTCCTTCCTCCAGGGCCGGGGACAACGTGTGGAGGGGGCGGAGGTCTCTCCGGGAGGTCCCCACTTGATTGTGGGTCCCCCCAGGGGCCATCCTCTCCCCTTATTATTCCCCATTTACATGCGCCCCCCTGGCCCAGCTGGCCCGTGACTTTGGTCTGGAGTGTTATCAGTATGCGGATTACACCCAGCTTCTGCTGAGAATGGACGGCAGGCCGGACTCCGTACCCGATTGTTTCCATCAATGCCTTGAAGCCGTGACTGGTTGGCTGTGCGCCAGCCGGCTGAAGGTGAATCAGTCGAAGACGGAGATCCTGTGGCCTGGCCGCCCTGGGCTGGGTGGGTGCCGGTTGCCTACCCTGGATGGCGAGCAGCTTAGCCCGTCATCTTCGGTTAAGAGCTTGGGTGTTCAGTTGGACTCCCTGCTGACCATGGAGTCCCAGGTCTCCGCGGTCAGCAGGGCATCCTTCTTTCACCTACGACAGGCTAGGCGACTGGCGCCCTACCTGTCCAGGAACGACCTGGCGACGGTAATCCAAGCGACGGTCATCTCAAGACTGGACTACTGTAACGCCCTCTACGTTGGCCTTCCCTTGTCGACAATTCGGAAACTCAAGCTAGTGCAGAATGCCGCTGCTCGCTTACTGATGGGCCTCACCGGTGAGGAGCATATTACGCCCATCTTCCGGCAGCTGCACTGGCTTCCCATTGAGTACCGAATCGCCTTCAAGGTGTTGGTATTGACCTTTAAGGCCTTACACGGCCTAGGGCCTGCGTATCTGAGGGACCGCCTTACCCCGTATGTACCCCCGAGATCACTGCGGTCAGATGAACAGAATCTGCTGACGGTACCATCAGTCCACTCCTGCCACCTATCAGTGACCAGACAGAGAGCCTTCTCTGCAGCAGCTCCAGTGCTGTGGAACTCTCTTCCGGACTGTGCTCGAGCTATTCCTGAGCTAGTACCATTTAGAAGGGCTTGTAAGACCGCTCTTTTTGGTCTGGCCTTTAATTAAGGCATAGAATGACTGTATCCCAAGAACCATGTTGTCACCCTGCACCTCGAAATGTGTCAAATTGTGTGTTTTTAATGTGTTTTATTCTTTTATTGTAGGGCCCCATGTCTGCGACATGATGCCCATTTATATTGTTGTACCCGCCCCGAGCCTGTGGGGAGGAGCGGTATACAAGATCGAAGAAATAAATAAATAAATAAATAGTTCCTGTTCAAGATTCCAGGTTCAAGTTGGCCGCAGGAGCGGCTTGCCCTGCGGAATTACATTCCTGTTTGACCATTGCAGCGGTTTGCTTTGGACTCTAAGTTCCTGTTTCGGCCGCCGGAGCGGCCTGTCATGGTTTTGAATTTGTTCTCCTTGGGATTTACTCCAGTTTAAAGACTTTTCAAGATTTACCTGTGGACTTACTTTTGCATTATTTTCCTTCATCCTACGGACTCTTCTTATTCTAAATAAAAGGAATTTACCGAGTTGCTTGTGTGTGTGATCTAGGGGGGGTACGTCCCAGGTCTGAGGTGCAACAGTGGTCCACTGGTGGTCCGCGGCCCACAGATTAAGAAACACTGGTGTATATCATTTGCAGACAACTATTTAATGTAAGAGGGGAGAATCAGATTTATGAAACAACTGTTTCTCTCATCCCAACCATTCAATATTCTTAATGGAAACAGAAATTAGAAAGTATCTAAAATATCTGCAGCTGTTTCAACAAAGTTAGTGACAACTTAAAAAAATTAAAACATACAAACGAAAGTTATTTCATAGTAGAAAAGAGGGAATGGTCTGATGGAGAAACCCGAACAATATCTTAATTCTATCCAAGGAAACGCTTTCAGTGCCTTACTAAAAAGGGACCCAGACTGTCCTCTGCCCTCTTCCCCTCCCTGCCCCAAATCGCCCAAATGGCAAATGAATGCCTTATTCATTATTATCACTGAAGTCATTCCTACTTATGCCAGTATTTCACGGATTACGTTTTATTAAAACTCTTTCTTGCTGGTGAATAAACACAACCCCTATGCAAAATGTCTTGGGCCATTATGAAAATGCTTTGCAAAAAGGGCGATAAGGAGCTTTTACAAACCTCCAAAAAGACACTTTTCCTCCCCTCTCTGAGTTTTCTTTCATGCTAAACAGTCCAAATGAAAGGCCTTTCAGAGTTAACTAGTTTCAGCAATACCAGTGTTTTAGTGTAATGAATAACTCTTCACAGGGGACAATTGCACATGCCTCTATTTCTATTTCTGCACCCCAGCAATGGAGGGATTTGGGGGGCAGAATTTCTTTCTCTGTGAAAGCTGCCATGATCAAAACCCCGATTAACCTCTGAGATTCACGTGCTGCTCTTGATCTTGGGGATCGAGGCAGTCACAAAGCCTTAATGGCAGCCATATGCTTGCTGGTATTGTGGGTTCGGCTGACCCAAGTGTGAACTCCGCTGAGTGACTGCCGCTCACCCCTGTTTGTCCCAGGCCTGGTATGCAGATGACTGATGAAGAGTTTTAGCCCCAGCTTGACAGATTCCCCCTTGATGAAGATGGAAATGTCAAATATCCCCCAGGTCCTTGCCATGTTTGACTCACGGAATGCAGTTCCAACATTTGGTTTCATTTGTCATATGTCAATCAATTTCTGTTCATCAAAAGAAACTTCACAAATCGCAAAAAAGAGCAACTTGAGTTATTTTAAAGGGGATCTTTTTTTAAAAAAAAAATCTTAAATTGTATTGGATATAATATTTGTAGGAATGGTAATCATCAGTGGTTCCCAAACTTTTTTTTTTGGTCATGGAACCCTACAGAAGACATTTATTTATTTAAAACTTTTGTACCCCAACCTTCTCATCTCTATCGAGGGACTCAGACCGGCATTCAAGCAAAAATTCAATGCTATACAATTTAAAAACAACTACAACAACATATTAAAATACATTAAAAACCCAGCATAAAACCACATCGCCATTAAAACCTGTTTTCAGCAGAACCTTAACTTTGTTTCTGATTTTTTTTACTAAGCATTATAAACCCACACAGTTTTTTTTTCTTTCATCTACTTCTATTGCCTGAGGGTTTTGTATAATGTAATACGTTTGACAATACAAACATTTTAAATATAACCACAAACATTTACTTTGGTACAAGAAATTGGTGGATTCAACGTCATGTGATGGATGACATTGTTTCATTTTGGTACTTAAAATTATTTTGAAATTGGGCTTTATATCTTACAGTTTGTTTATATAAAAATAAGCTTTATTTATTTAGTGTCAAAAGCATTGCATAAATAAATGGTGGTGCAGTGGGTTAAACCGGTGCTTGGCCGCTGTTTTGGACTGGATGAGGGCGAACAAATTGAAATTGAATCCAGATAAGACAGAGGCACTCCTGGTCTGTCAAAAGGCCGAACAAGGCATAGGGTTACAGCCTGTGTTGGATGGGGTTACACTCTCCCTGAAGGCGCAAGTTCACAGTCTGGGTGTGATCCTGGATTCATCGCTGAGCCTGGAACCCCAGGTTTCGGTAGTGACTAGGGGAGCATTAGCACAATTAAAACTTGTGCGCCAGCTGCGCCCGTACCTTGGGAAGTCTGACTTGGCCACGGCAGTCCATGCTCTGGTTACATCTCGTATAGATTACTGCAACGCTCTCTACATGGGGCTGCCTTTGAAGACTGCTCGGAAGCTTCAATTGGTTCAACGGACAGCAGCCAGGTTGATAACAGGAGCGGCACTCAGGGAGCGTACAACTCCCCTGTTGTGCCAGCTCCACTGGCTAACAGTTTGCTACCGGGCACAATTCAAAGTGCTGGTTTTGGCCTTTAAAGCTCTAAATGGTTCTGGTCCAACTTACTTGTCTGAACGCATCTCTCCCTATGAGCCATCAAGATGCTTAAGATGATCCGGAGAGGCCCTGCTCTCAGTCCCGCCTGCTTTGCAGGCACGCCTGGCGGGGACGAGAGACAGGGCCTTCTCAGTGGTGGCTCCTTGGCTTTGAAACTCCCTTCCTAGTGACATCAGATTGGCCCCCCTCCCTCCTGACATTTTGTAAGAAAGTAAAGACTTGGCTGTTCGAGCAAGCATTCACAGAAAAAACTTTAATTAATCGAGATCAAAGGATTAGTATGACGACGAAACGGAAACCGATTTTAAGATTGTGGAGCTGAGATTTGTATTTTGTAGTTTTAATTGTTAATTTATATGGTTTTATATGATTGTTTTTATCTTATTATGATGTGTTGTATGTGGGCATTTGGTGCCGCTTGTTCACCACCTTGAGTTGCGGTATAGATGCATAGTAAATAAATAAATAGCAAATAAATAAACCGCTGAGCTGCTGAACTTGCTGATCAAAATGTTGCAGGTTTGAATCCGGGGAGTTCCCGCTGTTCTGCCAACCTAGCAGTTCAGAAACATGCTATTGAGTAGGTCAATAAATACCACTCTGGCAGGAAGGTAATGGCGCTCCATGCAGTCATGCCGGCCACATGACCTAGGAGGCGTCTATGGACAATGCTGGCTCTTTGGCTTAGAAATGGAGATGAGCACCAACCCCCAGAGTCGGACATGACTGGACTTAATGTCAGAGGAAAAACTTTACCTTTACCTTATAAAACTGATAAAATAAAGAGAACACAAGCAGCTAAATAGTTTTAGATCAAAAACGGGAAACAGCGACCGCATTGGTTGTAGCTTTAAATGGTTCTTCCTCTGTGTATGAGGCAGGGCATTGTGGGTAAGTTAGCAGCAACTTCCTGTCTCACATCAGGGGGGGGATGTCAGCTAGCTTATAGAGTCTATCAACAGGTGTAGGTTTGAGACGTGATGTGATTATTCTACATGTTTTTGTTCACCTGCTTCGTGTAGACGGACTTGTGCCAAACAGGGCAGGCATACTCAGCCGTTGGGTGAGACAAGGCCAGGGCTAATGTTCTTAATTTTGGGCCTGCAACCAATGCGCTGCCAGTAAGTTTCCGCAGGATGTTATTGTGTGCCGCTACTTTGTGTTTGGTGTTCATACAGAGTTTCCTAAATGTTACTGTTCGATCTAAGATGACACCAAGATATTTAGGATGGGAACAGTGTTCAAGCTCTTGACCTTTCCAGGTAACTTTCAATCTCCCCCAAAGCATTGCTTTACAACAGGGGTGCTTATTACGGTGATCGGGAGCACCTAGGTGATCTTCGGCCCTCTTCCAGGTGATCTTTGGGCCTCACCAGCCGGATGGCGCGCTCCTGCCATGTGCGCGCATGTGCGCTCCCGCTGCCGCCTTTGCGGGGCTTCTTTTGCCAAAATGAGGCTTTAGTGGGCGGGCCCTGGCAATCGTCTTGCCACGCACGGTGTGGTGACATGACCACCCATTGGTTACTGCTGGGGGGGGGGAGCAAGGCGAAGGCACGCGCATGGATAGGATGCGAGGCTGTGGGAGGGATGGAGGGAATGTGTGTGTGTGTGTGTGTGTGTGTAAGAGAGAGAGCGCCAAGGAGAGAAGAAAGAAATCCAGAGAACTTTTTCGGATCCTTTTGGCAGGCAGGCAGGCAGGCAGGCGGGTGCTGGAAGGAGAGAGGGAGAGAGAGAGAGAAAGAGGCAAAGGAGGCCGGGCAAAGTGGGGCAAAGCCAAGCAAGCCCCGCCGCAAACCCTGCTTCTGCCCTCGGGACTCCCATTCCAAGCCGAGACCTGGGCGAGCGAGCTGTGTGGGGCTGCTTTCTTTCCTTGGTTGGGGGCGAGGAGGGAGGGCTCCGCCGTGTTCCTGGGGCTGAACCCGAGGAGGAGGGGGCTGCGGGATGGAGACTCCACTTGCTGCTGCTTGTGCCTTCGCCTGTCACAATGCAAGGACTCGGCCGGCCCCTTAATCACACACACAGAGACGGTAATCAGCTAACTATTTATTGAATAATAAAGAACAGGTGAAAAGGTAATTGTCCATAAAATTGAAAAGTTCAATCCACAAGAAAAGTCTGTAGTAATCCAATCCAATGGTTTGGCAAAAGCTTGGTAAAAGACTTGGCAAAAGGCTTGGCAAAGGCTCCGCAAAACAATGCGAATCAAGGAACAAGACAAAGTTCAAACAGGACCCAAGAAACTTCTTGGCAAGGCACGAGCCGGCAACTTGGCTCCGTAGTCCTTTGCTCGCTTCACTCCGCTTAGAATAGACTTGGCCGAGCTACTGAGGATCCGTTCCCACGGATCCTATACTTAATCCCCTTGGTGAGGTCCCCGACGCTCTAGGCTACGGCGCCAATCTGTGCTACGGATCTCGCGCTTCTCTGGCGCTCTAGGCTGCGGTGCCAACCCCTCCTGCTGGACTCGATGCTCTCTCTCCTATCGAAGCCCCGTCCTTGCCTCCCAGCACCTGGTTCACTATCTTCATGAGAGACAAACTCCCTTTCAGCTTCCATGGCCTCATCCTCCCCAGTTTCCCAGATTCTTTCCTGTGACCCGAAACCACCTGGCTTCTCATAACAATGTCACTATCAACACTTTCTGAATCAGCCTGACCTTCCCAGTTATCATAGCTGTCAGGCCAGCCATCATCCCAGGCCAAGCTCTCAGTGGGAGAGGAAGGCCCAGCTAACTCATTAACCCCTTCTTCCATTTCCTCATCAGCTGCGGCTGGCTCCAATGCAAGTGGGACCCCCGGTGCTGCCCCCTGCCCCCCAGGCACAAAAGAGAACTGGGTTGCTACATCGCCGCCTTTCTCCACCTCGCTCTCCCTCGCCCTCGAAGGAGAAAGGCGGCGAGGGCCCACAGGAGAGAGAGGGGGGTGGCTCTTCAGAGCCAGCTAGGAAGAGCCACCCTCTCTCTCTCTCTCTCTCTCTCTCTCTCTCTCTCTCTCTCCCTCTCCCATGGGCATGGACTGCAACCAGTAGGAGGGGTCCTCCTTCCTGCCAGCCGTCCACTTGGGCATCCTTTCTGAGTGACACCCTCGAAAGGAAGGAAGCCCCCCCCTGCATCTGTCACTTTGGGGAACACCTCTTCCACTCTTCCTTCTGCCCAGGTGAGGAAGCCTCGAGGGAGGAGGGAGGGGGGAGGCTGCCGTGGGGAGGCTCCAGCCTCATGTGGGTCCCTCTCTTGGTTGAGTTTCCCGGCCCAGGCAGCAACCAGGCGGCCCCTCTTCCCAGCCCTGCGCCTTCCGAGCCGCCGCCGAAGCCATATCTGGCCGGAGCGCTGGCGGGTGCGCCTATAAATACCCTCCTTCTGCGTGCGCAGGAGGGGCCTGCTGTGCACGCAAGAAGCAGGACGGGGTGGGGACTTCCTGCTTTGCGAAAGCACGCAGCAGGAAGGAGGAAGGCAACAAAGACATTAAGAGAGAGAGAGCGCGCGCAGGCAAGGAGGATCCCCTTCCCGGGTGCCCGCAGCGGCGAGTTCGTGGGCAGGCAAGAAAGAAGCCCCGGGCGGGCAAAAGGCTGCAGTAGGAGCGTGCGCGCGTGCGCGCAGATGCTCACATGCACAACAGGTGATCTTTTCAACTTGATTGTTCATATAGTAGCTCGCATGATGAAAAAGTGTGGGCACCCCTGCTTTACAAGAATAAGATGTAAAGCAGTATTTCTCAACCTGGGGGTCGGGACCCTGGGGGGTCACGAGAGGATGTCAGAGGGGTCGCCAAAAACCATCAGAAAACTCAGTATTTTCTGTTGGTTATGGGGGTTCTGTGTGGGAAGTTAGGCCCAATTCCATTGTTGGTGGGGTTCAGAATGCTCTTTGGCTGTAGGTGAACTATAAATTCCAGCAACTACAGTTCCCAAGTGTCAAGTCTATTTTCCCCAAACTCCCACCAGTGTTCACATTTGGTCATCTTGGGTCTTCATGCCAAGTTTGGTCCAGATCCATCATTGTTTGAGTCCACAGTGCTCTCTGGATGTAGGGGAACTACAACTCCAAAACTCAAGGTCAATGCCCATCAAATCCTTCCAGTATTTTCTGTTGGTCATGGGAGTTCTGTGTGCCAAGTTTTGGGTCAACTCCATCATTAGTGGAGTTCTGAATGCTCTTTGATTATAAGTTAATGGTAAATCCTAGCAACTACAATTCCCAAATAACAAAATCAATCCACACACACCCCAACACCCCCCACCTCCCAGTATTCAAATTTGGGCGTATTAGGTATTTGTGCCAAATTTGGTCCAGTGAATGAAAATGCATCCTATCAGATATTTACATTATGATTCATAACAGTAGCAAAATTACAGTTATGAAGTAGCAACAAAAATAATTTCATGGTTGGGGGTCACCACAACATGAAGAACTGTATTAAGGGGTCATGGCACTAGGAACGTTGAGAATCACTGATGTAAAGCCTGATTCACATCGATAGGTAGACACGAATGGGAGTAGAGCTTGGGTAGTGTTTGGAGGCAATCCACACTTCCCATTCCTTCACATTACAGACCTTGTGTGGTTTTATTTTAAAATCCGTTTTAAATTTGATTGTTATGATTTCTCACGAAACGCCGACAATGACTTTGCAGATCTGCTGGTCTACATCACCCTTTGATAACTAAACTTGTCTTTAAAAGTATTTAAAAGTAATGAGGAACTGTTTCCACATTAAGGGTGTTTCCACATGAACATTCAATCAGTCTTTGTTGCATTTGATCCATTTACACGGATGAGTATGCACTTGTTTTTTTTCCTCATGTTTATTCTCATAAATTGAGAATATGATCACCATCATACTAATAATGTGAGTATGACTGAGATGTGCCTCATTGTATGTGAAGACTTTATTTTCTATTTGCATGTGCCACAAATACAACTTTTTCAGGACTTATTTATTTATTTATTTCCATCATTTCTACCCCGCTCTTCTCTACCCCGAAATGGGGACTCAGAGCAGCCTAACAAAAAGGCAACGATTCGATGCTGATACACAATAAATACAATATAAAACCATAAACATACAGCATAAAATACAGTTAACATTAAAACATAATACACATACATTTCAGTTAAAAACAGTACTTCATCCAGGACATAAGTATTGATCCATATCGATCAACTTGCCATTACAGTTCCACTCCAAAGTGCTGCATTGTGCTAATGTGCAAACGCTTGGTCCCACAGCCATGATTTCACTTTTTTCCTGAATGCCTGGAGGGATGGGGTTGATCGTATGTCGCTTGGAAGCGCATTCCACAGACGGGGAGCCACCACCGAGAAGGCCCTCTCTCTCGTCCTCACCAACCGCGTTTGAGAAGTTGGCGGGAGCAAGAGCAGGGCCTCCCCGGATGATCTTAAATTACGAGGTGGGACATAGCGGCAGATGCGTTCAGACAAGTAAGCTGGGCCAGAACCATATAGAGCTTTAAAGGTCAAAACCAGCACTTTGAATTGAGCTCGGAATTGGACAGGCAGCCAGTGGAGCTGACACAACAGGGGGGTGGTATGCTCCCTGTATGTAGCTCCAGTTAGTTTTCTAGTTGCCGCCCGTTGGACCAGCTGCAATTTCCAAACTGTTTTCAAAGGCAGCCCCACGTAGAGTGTGTTGCAGTAATCTATTCGCGATGTGACCAGAGTGTGGACAACCATAGCCAAATCAGACTTCCCAAGGTATGGGCGCAGCTGGCGCATGAGTCTTAACTGTGCAAAAGCTCCCCTGGTCACCACCGAGACCTGGGGTTCCACGCTCAGCGATGAATCAATCGCTGAGCTTTTTGATTTGACTGAAGTCTTGTTACTGTAGCTGTTTCAATGTTCTTTCATTATATTGATTTTCAATACCATTTCAAATAATTAGAAATTGCAGAATACAAGGTTATAATGGGCTGAAAACAGATAAAATGAACTCCAAAGCATGCCATTTCTAAATGCTCCAAAAATAGCCACAAGTGCAATGTAATTTATTTGCTATAGATAAATATAAAGGAGAAAACCCAAATAGATAAACATCAAGAGAGCCCCGAGAAACTCAAGGAGACTGATGGGAAGAGGGGTCAGACCCATGACAGACATTGACACCAGGCATATGGAGGAAAAAGAGCTAACCCCACAGAAACATATATTACTAGCTGAACCCGGCCACGTGCTGCTGTGTCTTTTTCTCTTTCCTGTGTCCCAGTCTATATATACAGTATGTGTTGTGTGTGTGTATGTATGTATATATATGGATTTGTGTCTATGTGTAAATATGTGTGTGTGTACATGTGTGTGTACTTATGTATGTGTGTATATGTATATGCGTGTATATGTGTGTACTTATGTATATGTGTGTTTTTGTATATGTATATGCGTGTATATGTGTATATGTGTGTAAGTACAGATGTGTGTATGTATGTGTGCATGTGTATATTTCAGTGCATGTATATATGTGTGTATGTGTGCATGTCTATATGTACATACGTGTGTGCATGTGGCGAAGACCAACAGTAACATCACTTCCTGCCTTTTATACTTCCTTTCTTCCCTCTCCCCCTCATCCCTCAGCTTTTCTCTTCTCTCTGTCCTCCTGCCTCTTCTCCCTCCCTTCTTTCCTTTCCCTCCTTCCTGCCATCCCTCCCCTTTCTGATTCAGTTCTTGATCCCTTTGTCTCCCTTCCTGCATTCCCTCCCTACCTTTTTATCCTTCCTTTTGCTAGTCCCTTCACCAGCTTCTATCTCTTGGATTGCCTTTTATTACCTGTCTGTTTTGCATAATGCCTATGAGTGGCCAGCACCACTACCAACATTCCGACACTCTAAACTGCCGGGGGGGGGGGGCTCCCAGCCTACATTCTAACTGAGGGGGTATTTGCATAATGCCTCTAATTGGTCAGCTCCCCTAACATTCCGACACTCTAAACTGCCAGAGGGAGGTGGCGTGGGAGATCATGGGAGTTGTAGTCCATAATGGTTTTTTTGGATTTGTGGCTGTTGGCTCTTTTTTGGGCGGGGTGGTGGTGGTGGTAAACATACCTCGTAGGGTTCTCTGGGTATGTGGGCTGTTTTTGTGTGTCTGCCTTGTGTGGTTTCTTTGTCTATAAGCCTGTCACCATCACATGGAGAATTTTATATATATAGATTTGCTATAGAAACAAGTATGTGTTTCTTAGAATTCTCATTTTTACTGTGCTATGGCTATTCATATCTTCACATTTATATTCCCACCCACTGATCTTAACTGAGCAATTAAAAACCTCACATGTTGTAGAAAATCATTCAGACTTTCTTCAGAATTCATTCACAGCTTGCGATACATGAACATGCTTTCATCAAAGGAACTCTTGCTGTGGATTTTCTCCAGATGTGAAAGTGTGGTTTTTGCCATTGCATCATTTCAAAAGTTTCCTCAGATAAGGATATGTCATTAAAGCTCCCACCCAACTGTCGATTTCTGTCCACGCTTCATACACATCAACATCAGCTTGGGGTGGATCTTGTTGACAGACTTTGGTTTGCTTTGAATCCAGAAGTAACTCCAACCTCTTTTTCTAAATTGGTTAGTTAGATCCATTTTCTGTAAGTTTTGGAAAATTCAGGAAGAACTCTTGTCCCCTTTCCATTCCTTGCACATTTCCAAAAAATAAAGATGTGCCAATTTTTTTATTTTAAAAAAACCTTTTAAAGGAGCCTCTCTGCTCTTCTCAGCCTTCCAATTTTTCTTTCACGCTCTTTCTTTTAGCACACAAACACAGATTGGACACATCGTCTGGGCCCATAACCTTTTTTGTTAAGGAAAACTCCCAAAAACAAAATGCAAACAGGATACTTATAGTTGAGCATTCGGCTCACAGCAAGCAGAGCATGAAGTGTTGTGGCCAGAAAAGAATTTAGAGCTTAGGAGGCAAGATGTGAAGTTCAATCTTTAAAATTACAAAAGGTATATTTACAAAAACAATAACTATTACTATAATGTATGGTAAATTTATGGCAAAATATTATGAGAGCACTTATCATTGGATATAAAGACAAGTATGTGTTTTGTGGCATTCTCATTCTTACTGTGGTATTATAATTATAGTAAAATACTATGAGATCACTTGCCTGTTTTATCAATTGATTATATCAGTTTCTGTACATATTTGATTTTGCAGGGTTTTCAGTGAGCACTGATAAAGAGAAAACAGTCTTCCTATGGCAAGTGCTTAGTGTTTACTATCCCTGTGTAATTAAATCTCTTTGATTGAACAAAGATGTGTCTAGCCAAGTTCCATAGGATTCACTCCCAAGTGATTTTATATACGAGAAGAGCAAGTATATTTTTCAGAACTCATATTTGTTATAAGAATATATCAAAATCTTTCTTTTTCTCACTTGTCATAAAAGAGATTAAAAGTCCTTTCCGGTGTATTGTGATGGATGCTGGCTTTCATTTCTCATGGTGGAACAATTGAGCAAACATGAATGTATCTTTTTTTAATCTGAAGGGTGAAAAGGTACATAACCATTCCTCTATTTTCCCACATACGCCCATGTGAGACCATGTTTTCCCTACCTAGGGTCTGTTTTACTTCTAATCATTCCTAATTGTTGTGTAAACAATTGCATATTTACATGTGATTAATAATATTTTTTAAATAGTCTGATTAATTATATAGACTTTATATAGAAATTATATAGAAATTTTGACTGAATTATGAGGCCATTAAAGAACTCCAGAAACGCTGAGGAATGCGGAAGGAACAACAAGAGACGCTGGGAACGCTTAGAGATTATGAGTGCGTCAGCTCTCCCTGGTGGCCAGAGTTTGCCTCTGTTCATCTATATGTGTGTATGTGGAAATGACAGGGATTGTCTGCTAAGTATGTGTACCTGTAATCCGCTCTGAGTCCCCTTCGGGGTGAGAAGAGCGGAATATAAATAAAGTAAATTTAAAATTTACTAAACTAAATAAAGTAAATTTAAATTTACTAAAACTAAAAGCCAACATGTAAGTATTGCTTTTAAGTTTCTTCTGGAGTGGGCCTAGACAACTATGAGAAGTCTGGGTTAGTGCAACGTAGTAGCATGGGCTGGGGGAGTGGGTAAAGTGCAGAGCAGGGTCCTTACTGATGGTCAGGGTAGGACCTGGAGCTACTAAGTTCCAAGGCCTGCTGATGGAGCTACTAATTTCCAAGGCCTGCTGAACAGCTATAACATTGCTGGGCCAATGGGGAAGCACAGAACCCGGGAAGTGGGTAAAGTACAGATCAGGGTCCTAACTGGTGGTCAGGGTAGGAGCTACTCATTTCCAAGGCCTGCTGATGGAACTACTAATTTCCAAGGCCTGCTGATGGAGCTACTAATTTCCAAGGCCTGCTGAACAGCTATAAGATTGCTGGGCCAATGGGGAAGCACAGAACCCGGGAAGTGGGTAAAGTACAGATCAGGGTCCTAACTGATGGTCAGGGTAGGAGCTACTCATTTCCAAGGCCTGCTGATGGAACTACTAATTTCCAAGGCCTGCTGAACAGCTATAAGAGAGCTGGGCCAATGGGGAATTACAGGACCCGGGAAGTGGGTAAAGTACAGATCAGGGTCCTAACTGATGGTCAGGGTAGGAGCTACTCATTTCCAAGGCCTGCTGATGGAACTACTAATTTCCAAGGCCTGCTGAACAGCTATAAGAGAGCTGGGCCAATGGGGAATTACAGGGCCCGGGAAGTGGGTAAAGTACAGATCAGGGTCCTAACTGATGGTCAGGGTAGGATCTACTCATTTCCAAGGTCTGCTGATGGAGCTACTCATTTCCAAGGCCTGCTGATAGGGAGGGTGCTAGCCTGATCTCCCTGGGGAGGAAGTTCCAGAGCCGAGGGGCCACCATCGAGAAGGCTCTCTCTCTCTCTCTCTCTCTCTCTCTCTCTCTCTCTCTCTCTCTCGTCCTCACCAACCGTGCCTGAGACAGGGGTGGGACCAAGACAAGAGCCTCCCCAGAAGATCTTCAAGATTGTGTGGGTTCGTAGGAGAAGGTGCAGTCACGCAGATAGGCACGTTCCAAACTGTCAGTGACAATAGATCTGACTTTTTTTTTTTGCATGAAACATTGTTTGCAGCTACTCATGATAGAACTTTGCACTTGCTTGCCTATTTTCTATCCAAAACCATCACAACCACATCGGTTGCATGTGAGGAGAGCTGTGAAATATTACATTCAAAGAACAAAGATATTCCATCTCATACGGAGAATCATTGCTTGTCTTCTTCATCTTCTTGGCATTAGTTGACAGGATTACCTGAAGGAAGTGCTCCTACTTGGACCTGAAACTTAAGGGAAGAGATTGTTGGGATCCCAAAAAAAAGAAGGTAGGTATTGATGCTACAATGACAGGCAAGGCTAAAGA
>JARBWK010000171.1:0-54557 GCA_030556195.1 Anolis apletophallus | reverse complement strand
TGTTGCCCTGGAGCAGTGTTTCCCAACCTTTTTTGAGCCGCGGCACATGTTTTACATTTACGAAATCCTGGGGCACACCACCAACCAAAATGACACAAAATGACACTCTAACACAGTAATACATATAGTTAATATGTTTTTAAATGTATTTATACACTCAGTGTGAAACCTGGACCTGTTTCAATGAACACAACATAGATATCCTGGCAGGAATGGCAGAAAGACACACAAGGTCTTGCTCAACAACTGGGAGTTATAGTTCTCCCGCAATCAAAGAGCACTCTGAACTCCACCAATGATGGAATGGAATCAAACTTCCCACACAGAACTCCCATAACCAAGAGAAAATACTATAAGAGTTTGGTGGGCATTGACCTTGTGTTTTGGAGTTGTAGTTCACCTATATCCAGAGAGCACTGTGGACTCAAACAATGTTGGATCAGGACCAAACTTGGCATGAATACTCAATATGCCCAAATGTGAACACAGATGGGAGTCTGGGAAAAATAGACCTTGACATTTGGGAGTTACAGTTTCTGGGATTTATAGTTCCCCTACAACCAAAGAGCTTTCTGAACTCTTGCAACAATGGAATTGAACCAAACTTGGCATATTGAACTCTAAATTTCCCACGGCACACCTGATGATCACTCACGGCACACTAGTGTGCCACGGCACACTGGTTGAGAAACACTGCCCTGGAGACAAGGATGCAGACCAATGACTTCAAACTACAAGAGATTCCACCTGAACATTAGGAAGAACTTCCTAACTGTGAGAGCTGTTCAGCAGGGGAACTCTCTGCCCTGGAGTGTGGTGGAAGCTCCTTCTTTGGAGGCTTTTAAACAGAGGTTGGATGGCCACCTGGTGGTGGTGCTTTGAATGTGATTTTCCTGCTTCTTGGCAGAATGGGGTTGGACGGGATGGCCCACGGGCTCTGTTCCAACTCTATGATTCTGTGGAGCGGATCCAGCACAAACATCTAACGCAGGCGGGATTATTTTGCAAACCAGATTATGCAAGCAGCCTATTATCTCTAATGTATCATTTATTCATCCTCCTCCATTTTAATCTTTACGGCATCCTGGGAAGTGGGTTAGGCTGAGAGATTGAGGCTGGCCTGGGGTCACCCAGCATTAGGAATCTGAACATCTACATTGCCATATACCAGTGTTTTTCAACCTTTTTCGAGCCGCGGCACATCTTTTACATTTACAAAATCCCGGGGCACACCACCAACCAAAATGACACAATTTATAGTTAACACACAATCAAAGAGCATCCTGAAGTCTTGCAACAATGGAATTGAACCAAACTTGGCATATTGAACTCTGGCTTGCTGAGATGTTCCAGCGAGGGTCTCTGTAGGTCTGTAGATCAGAAGTGACTTGCAGCAACATGAGGAGGAGGAGGAGTTTCTGGGTTTTAGTCGGCCACTATTGGACTCTTGCAGCGAGCGTCTCTGTAGATCTGTAGATCAGAAGCGACTTGTAGCTTCATGATGATAATGATGTGTTTCTGGGTTTTAGTCTGCCACTTTTGGACTCTTGCTTGCTGAGGTGTTCCAGCGAGGGTCTCTGTAGATCAGAAGTGACTTGCAGCATGATGATGATGATGAAGAAGATGATGATGATGGAGTTTCTGGTTTTAGTCTGCCACTTTTGGACTCTTGCTTGCTGAGGTGTTCCAGTGAGTGTCTCTGTAGATCAGAAGCGACTTACAGCATGATAATGATGAAGATGATGATGATGGAGTTTCTGGTTTGAGACTGCCACTTTTGGACTCTTGCTTGCTGAGGTGTTCCAGCGAGGGTCTCTGTAGATCTGTAGAGCAGAAACGACGTGCAGCATGATGAAGATGAGTCAGAGGAATGGTTTTGTAGGAGGCGAGCTCTGCTGCTTGCCCAGTCCACCTCCAAACTTCCCTTTGCCTCTTGGGTTCCCTGCCTTTCGTAGCTCGCCTCCCCTCTCGTCCACTCAAGGCAGGCGATTGGCAACGCGAGGCAGGAACCGGAAGAAAGGAAGGGAAAGGAGGAATGGAAGGACAGAGCAAACGCCGCACATGCGCTTGGCAGGCCCGGATTACCCATAAGGCCACCCTAGGCCATGGCCTAGGGTGGCACCTTTTGGAGGGCAGCAGGTCCGGACCCCCCCCCAAAAAAGTTTTTTAAAAATTCAAAAAAACAATCCCATTTTTTTTAAAAAAATATATATTTTAAAGGGCACATGCACGCGGCGGCGTAAGCGCCATCCATGGCTGCCCCCCCAGCTCTGCTCTCCTCGGCTCTGCCCCCGCACTCGGCTCCACCCCACCCCCGGCTCCGCCCCCGCCTCCTCGCGCACCCAGTCTGTTTCCCTGCCTCCCTTGTCCGGCTTGCGCGCCTCAGTCTCTCTGTGTGTTTGTGTTTCCCTGCCTCTCTCTCACACATGCGCTCCTCCCTCCCTCCCTCGGCTCGTGCCCCTCCAGCCTGTATTTCCCTGCTTCTCATGTGGGGGTGGGGCGGAGCCGGGGGCGGGGGCGGGGGCAGACTCAGAGCCTTTGGCCTAGGGCGCCAAAAGGACCTGATCCGGGCCTGGCGCTTGGGTGGAGGAGCAGGCACTTCCCAGTATTTGAAACAAGCCAAGCCTCCCAAAATAAATTCATCTGTTGGTGCAGAGCCTGAGCGCTCCCCAAACGCCTCCTCCTCTCCGTGGAAACCCCCTCCACGCAAAGCCCCCGGACTAACCGCTTCAATGGCCAGCCTTCTCCTTCCTCCTCCTCCTCCTCCCGCGGCTGCTGCTGCCCAGGCTCCGGCCATGCGCCCCATCCCACGAGTGCCCAATGCAGCGGCGTCCATACTGCTGTCCTGCGATGGAATGTTCGGCCCCTACCGACACTCCCCGCAGCCAATCAAGGCGCCAGAAGCAACGCTAAATTCTGGTACGGCCTCACTATTGGCTGGCCCATTGCAGGAGGGGAGGGGGCGCGTGGAGGGGCTCCTGCCTGATCCCACCCGCAGGTCACGCCTCCCAGGCTCCCTCCTGGAGCCCCCTCCCCACCTACGGGCCAAAAAGCAGGCCGGTCCCAGCTTCCCACGCCAGGCAGGGAGAAGAGAGCGGAACGGGGGGGGTTCCTCCTTCAGTCACGGAACACCTGATGATCACTTACAGCACACTAGTGTGCCGCATCACACCGGTTGGGAAACACTGCCATATACAATCCAGATTGTCTGCTTTGAACTGGATTATATGGCAGTGTAGACTTCTATAAGCAAAACGTCTTTTTTCCATCTGTGACAGGCTAGGCGACTGGCCCCCTACCTGTCCAGGGACGACCTGGCCACGGTAATTCAAGCGACGGTCATCTCAAGGCTAGACTACTGTAACGGCCTCTACATGGGCCTTCCCTTGTCAACAATTAGGAAACTCAAGCTGGTGCAAAATGCTGCAGCTCGCTTGCTGGCGGGAGCATCTGCAAGAGAGCACATTACGCCCATCTTGCAGCAATTGCACTGGCTTCCAATCGAGTACCGAATTGTCTTCAAGGTGTTGGTTTTGACCTTCAAGGCCCTATATGGTCTGGGGCCGGTGTACCTGAGGGACCGCCTCACCCCATACGTTCCCCTGAGATCACTGCGCTCGGAAGAGCGAAACCTTTTGGCGGTACCATCTGCCCACTCCTGCCATCTCTCCAGCACAAGGCAACGAGCCTTTTCAGTCGCTGCCCCAATGCTCTGGAATGTACTGCCAGACGACGTCCGGGCGATGGCGGAGCTTATCCCATTCCGGAGGGCTTGCAAAACTGTGTTATTCAAAGCTGGCCTTTGATTGAAGCCCCGGAAATGTAACTGTCTATTATACTGTCATTGCATTATTTGCAACTTTTATTTCCTGTTCTTGTTGTTTTATGATGTACCACTGCTTCGCAGTGCATTTTAATATGTATGTGAACCGCCCCGAGCCGGCCGGGAAGGGCGGAATATAAGTCCGAATAAATAAATAAATAAATAAAATCCAGTTCAAAGCAGATAATCTGAATTATCTGCTTTGATCATATGGATTGTATGGCAGTGTAGATCCAGCCTAGGTCTCCCACCTGTGGGCTGTGCTGCTGCAGCAACAACAACCACCGCGCCCTATGGAAAGCCCACAAATTCGCTTTCTTTCCTTACTTGAACTCATAGAAACTCCATGTCAAAGTGAGAAGCCTTTGGGAATGCTGTGCTGGCTCTCCGGCCGCATTGCGAAATGGGAGTGGATGCTCAGGCGTGGTTCTGCAAGGAATCCATTCCCTTATTATCCCGCATCTGCATTTTTGGTAGGGAGGGAGAGCGGAGGAGGATGTCAGCGCTGAGGAATCAATCAAGGCAATGTTGGGTATAGAGAACGCTTTGCCCAATTGTATGTCTAATCCAGCTGCCTATAATCCTACAGACAATATAAACTAAACACGAACCACAGGGAGAGGCAGGTAATAAATGTATTATTATTATTACTACTATTATCACTGCTAAACTCAACCGTATTGTTCAATCTGGCTGAAAGATATATCAATATCTTTCAGCCAGAATCTTTCGCGCCTTGATTGGTTGCGGGGGTGTCGGCAGGAGCCGAACATTCAATCGCAGGACTGCAGTATGGACAGCTCCCATAAAAGTTGGGGATTCTGGCACTTGCAATCCATAAAGGTAATCGACGGACCCCTCTATGACCATTGCATATTACATAATGTCATCAGTAGAATATTATGCAGTCAATGTCTTTTAGATCAGTGTTTTTCAACCTTTTTTGAGCCGCGACACATTTTTTACATTTACAAAATCCTGGGACACACCATCAACCAAAATGACACAAAATGACACTCTAACACAGTAATACATATAGTTAATATGTGAAACCTGGGCCTGAACAGGAGGGTTGATACACATTCACTAGAAAGGCTATCACGTCCAGCCAATGCCAAATGTAGTAATAGTTGGTAAACATAAACACGAAAACGTACCTGGTCCTCAGGGAAGCCGGCTGGAAAGAGAGCGGCCAGATGGAAGCACATCTGTATACCTTTATAAAACGGAATGTTTGTATGTGTGTATGCGGAGGGCGGGAGGGCAGAAGGGCGGAAGCAGCCACTTTCACAGGCCAGGGGGGCGGATATGTGGCAGCCACTTTCACAGGCCAGGGCGGATATGTGGCAGCCACTTTCACAAGCCAGGGCGGATATGTGGCAGCCACTTTCACAGGCCAGGGCGGATATGTGGCAGCCACTTTCACAGGCCAGGGCGGATATGTGGCAGCCACTTTCACAGGCCACAGCGACCAGCGCGGGTGATGGACCTGCACCAAACTTGGTACACATAACCCCCTAACCCCCCTTTACGCCCTGGCGCGGTCGGGGACATGACCCATGGATTATGGGATTTGTAGTACTTTCCAACACTTTGGTTCCCACAGACCACTGAGGCCACCAAAAAGGACCAATACAGACCACACTCAGCACACCCCCCCATGACCCACTCTATGTCCTGGTGCAGTTCGGAGGAGGGGGACCATGGATGATGGGACTTTAAGTACCTCTACTCACTTCCCAAGTCTGCTGCGACCCTCATCCACCACCGATTGAGACCAAACTTGGCACACATAACCCCCATGACTGCCTTCACGTCCTGGTGAGGTTCGGGGAGGACTGACAATGGATGATGGAATTTGTAGTATTTTCACACCCCTCTGTTCCCACAGACCACTGTGGCCCCAAAAAACACCGAGAAAGTCCACACTTGGCACACAGAGCCCCAGTGACCCACTCTATATCCTACTGAAGTTTGGAGGGGAGAGAACATGGATGATGGGACTTGCAGTACCTTCCCTCATTTCCCAATCCTGCTACAAACCTAATCCAATGACTGATCAACACCAAATCTGGCACACAGAGCCCTCATGACCCACTCTACAGCCTGGTGCAGTTTACTGTGAGACGGACCACGGATGATGGGACTTGAAGTACCTTCACTCACTTCCAAAAAAGAATGCATCCCTCATCCATTCACCAATATAGACCAAACTTAGCACACAGAGCCCCCATGACCCAATCTACATCCTACTACACTTTGGGGGGGGGGGGCAGAGATGATGGGACTTGCACTACCTTCAGTAATTTCATGATACCACTGCAACTCCCAATAATGATGGATCAAGACAAAACTTGGCACACAGAGCCCCCATGACCCACTCTACATCCTGCTGCGCTTCACAAATAACCCGGGCAGGGCCGGGTCCCCAAGCTAGTATATATATAAACTAGCTGTCCCCGGCAGGCGTTGCTGTGCCCTATTTAGGAGATGCGAGAAAGTCTGAGTATGTAAGGGTTGGAATTGATGTTACTTATGGTCTTGGTTTGGTGTCTCTGCCTTGGAAGGTTTCTCTGCGTCTGGCAGTCGTTCGATGACGGGTCTTCCTTTATATACATAGATGTAATGTTCATTTGTGGAATTAACATAACTCAAAAACCACTGGACAAATTGCTGCCAAATTTGGCCACAAAACATACTAATACTAACCCAAGGAGGGACCATCAGTCAAAAATTGATTTTGTCATTTGGGAATTGTAGTTGCTGGGAGTTATAGTTCACCCGCAATCAAAGAGCATTCTGAACTCCACCAATGATGGAATGGAATCAAACTTCCCACACAGAAGTCCCATAACCAAGAGAAAATACTATAAGAGTTTAGTGGGCATTGACCTTGAGTTTTGGAGTTGTAGTTCACCTATATCCAGAGAGCACTGTGGACTCAAACAATGTTAGATTAGGACCAAACTTGGCATGAATACTCAATATGCCCACATGTGAACACATATGGAGTTTGGGGAAAATAGATCTTGACATTTGGGAGTTACAGTTTCTGGGATTTATAGTTCACCTACAATCAAAGAGCATTCTGAACCCCACCAATGATAGAATTGGTCCTAACTTCCCACAAAGAACCCCCACGACCAACGTAAAATACTGCGTTTTCCGATGGTCTTTGGCAACCCCCCCCCCCCAGGGGTCCTGACTCCCGCTGCCCTAAAAACCTTGTGAAACGACAACTCCCAGGACTCTCCTTTAAGCCTAGGCTGGAGAGGCGGGGCCGCATTCCTGCCTTCCTTCTTTCCTTCTTTCTGCAGTGCAGCTGCGGCCCAATCCCCTTCCTTCCTTGCTTCCCTCACCCGTGAGGGTGCTGCCCCTTTAAGAAAGAGTCCTGCTGGAGAAGGAGGAGGCAGGAACGATGGCGCCACTGCCACTGCCACAGGAAGCGCTGAGGAAGAGGTGAGGCCCAAGATGGCGGCGGTGCCAGTGGCCGAGCGCTCTACTCCTCAGAGGCAGCGGAGGGAGGTGGCAGCGTGTCCGTGGCCCTGGAGCAATACTCAGGCTGGCTCTCCCCTCCTTCTCCGAAGCGATGGCCGGATATTTATTATTATTTATTTACAGTATTTCTATTCTGCCCTTCTCACCCCGCATGGGACTCAATCTATATATATAAAAATCTTCATGTCGTAATTCCAGGCTTAAAACAACAAAACCACTGAACGCAGAAACACCAAATTTGGCCACAAAACCCCAAACGTTACAAGGTGTCACCAATACACACAAAATTTGGAAAACACAAAATTAATCACTTAAAAAACACAAAAGTATGGGGGGACTACATTTCCCAACATCCCCAGCCCCGAAGGTGGACGGCGCATGTGCGGAAAACCAGCACATGTGTACAAGACACATCTCTCCCCCCCCCTGCGCATGCACTCACAGCCAATCGGAACCACATACAAACCCACTGGTGGACGGCACAGAGAACGCCGCGCTGCGTGGCGCAACAGACACTTCGCCGCAGAGACAACCGCCCTCGGCGTGCCAGATAGATTTTGCTGCCAAGACAACCTTTGCACGCCAGCCAATCGGCAGCAGCACGCACGTCCTCCTCCACCAGACTATGCCACAGCAACGCGTGGTCGGGTATTGTTAGTACACATATACATAGCAAACATTCAATGCCAATTAGACATACAACATATATAGACAGGCAATTTAACATTCCAGCTTTTTCTGGCTTCATGAGGATATGCTCGATTCCGGCCACTGTGTAAAATGCCCAGTTTGGCCTGGATGTCTTACCTCCGCCAGAGATCTGGGTCTGAAGCCACGTTTAAGGCGGCTCCCGACCCAGATGTCTGGCGGAAAGAAGAAATCCGGGCCAAACTGGTTAACGAACATGTGCGCCCCGAGGCTGAAGAGGACGAGGACCCTGATCAACTCCCCAAGGGAGATCGAGACCGGCGCCAGCCCCGTGGCGCTTGGCCTCAGCTGCGGGATGGCACATGTGTCCGGGGATGGCGTGTGTGTGCGCCGACACATCAGCTTGCCATTTAAGCAGTTTTCAGCTGGGGGGAAGAAATCAGCACAGAAGGGAAGGCCAGGCCAGGGAAGGGAAAACCTGCCAATTTACTTCCAATAATGGAGGTGGTTTCTTCGAATTTCCTAATCCACTTCCGGGTTGCTTACATAGTTTCAAAACCGGTTCAAAAGTGAATTAAAACAAATTTAATCCGAATTACCAAGCATTCCGACGAACCTGACCAGCCTCTCTCTCTCTCTCTCTCTCTCTCTCTCTCTCTCTATATATATATATATATATATATATATATATATAAGGGCTAGTTGAGCCAAGAAAAACGTCGGATCTAATTGTCGTTTTGGATTATATGGACTTCCGAAAAATTTCCGATAAATTTAGAAATTGATTCGGAAATATTTCCGAAATTCGGAAGTCTTCGGAAATGGTGGGAGAGTCAGCTGTTAGCCATCAGCCAATGAGCAATCAGCAAGAAAATTCGGAAATGACATCCAAAATTCGGAATTTGGAATTCCAAAATTCGGAATTTCAGATTTCGGAATTCCTATTGGGAGGGTTGCTCTCGAAATGGCTAAAAAAAGTCGGAAGTATCCGAAAAACTTCCAAAATTCAGGCATATCCGAAATTGTAGAACAGCCCTAATATATCTATATCTACTGTATATCATCTATATCTATATCTATCACAGGCATGAGTTGGGTTAGTGGCAGATGGAAGGAGAGTGTTTGTAGTAGTAATAGTAGTAATAGTAACAGTAGTAGTAGCAGAAACCCCAGGAGCCCTCCAGTTCGGTTCCCAAGATCTCCGCAGAGCACAGTTTGAGATCCCCTGAGTTAGTACATTGATACCAAAAACTTTATTTGGCCTCCCACCGATTTGGACACTGTTTCCCAAGACACTTCTAGCACATTTCGCCTTCACGCATTGATTCCAAGGCTAGTTGGTGGTCCAGGGGTTGAGCAATACGTTCTAGGACTTTTGGGGAGTCAGCACGAAGTAAAGGGCCACAGGGTGTGTACAATGGAAATGAGGGCCAGCCTGGGAGAAGATTGTGATAAACATCTGTAGGCAACAGCAGCTGGATCAAAAGGAGATGTACTAAAACGACGAAGCCTAGGCTCACAAGGAGAATATCAACGTGAACAAGCTCCCACAGTTGGTTCTCACAAGGCATGGAAGACATGGTTGCGTGAGTGGGAAGGTCATGATTAGAACAGAGCCAGAAGGGATCTCAAAGGGAATCTAGTCCAGGCATGGGCAAACTTTGGCCCTCCCAGGTGTTTTGGACTTCCCTTGAAACTGGATAAAGAACGGCAAGTCCATATTGGATTTTGCAAACTATGCAAACTCATGGAGTTCGAGGGAAGAAAGGACAGGTTTGCACACTTCTCACCAGTGACCAGCAAGACCATGCTTATAATGTTGAGTAATGGTTGAAATATAGCCATAGTCTCATCCAAGTAGACACAAGTGAGTATAAGCTGCATTTGATAACACTATGTAAGAGCTACTAGTGGTGCAATGGGTCAAACCCTTATGCCGGCAGGACTGAATCTGTGGATGAGCTCCTTCTGTCAGCTCCAGCTCCCCATGGGCATGGGACGGAGACCATGCTTGTCTCCATTACAGACCAACTTCGATGCCAGTTGGACCATGGGGGGTCAGCGCTGCTGGTGTTGTTAGATCTCACAGCAGCTTTTGACATGGTAGATCAGTGTTTTTCAACCTTTTTTGAGCCGCGGCACATGTTTTACATTTACAAAATCCTGGGGCACACCACCAACCAAAATGACACAAAATGACACTCTAACACAGTAATACGTATAGTTAATATGTTTTTAAATGTATTTATACACTCAGTGTGAAACCTGGGCCTGTTTCGATGAACACAACAAATATATGACTTCCTCTCACATATTTACACATGGCCATCATGTCTTCTCAGCCTTCTCTTCTTCAGGCTAAACATGCCCAGCTCTTCAAGCCGCTCCTCATAGAGCTTGATCTCCAGACCTTTGTGAAATTAAACCCTGAGTGAAACTTGCTACCAGTTAACTCTGGATGACATGAAGCGGTTCTAAACCGTACCTGGGGGGGGGGGGGCAACTCTTGAAAAATCCAGTAAAATAGTTTTTAAAAAACATTTCCAAGTGGAGAGGAAATCTGTGAGGGGGCTGCTAGAAGGGGGGAGAGTGCCAATTTCCCACGGCACACCTGATGATCGCTCACGGCACACTAGTGTGCCATGGCACACTGGTTGGGAAATACTGTGGTAGATCATGCATTATTGACCCACCGTTTAGCCATGATGGGAGTTAGGGATGGCCTCCTTTCTTCAGGACAACGTGTGGAGAGGGGGGGGGTGGCCTCTGGGAGACTCCCATTAAGTTGTGGGGTCCCCCAGGGAGCCATCCTCTCCCCTTTATTGTTTAACTAGCTTGGGCACCCGGCGGTGCCCGGGTGTTTTGAGAAACGTAGTAATTGGTCTTTAGCAGTTATCACAGTGGTGTGAGGAAGTTAGTGAAGGTACTTCAAGTCCCATCATCCGTGGTCCGTCTCACAGTAAACTACACCAGGCTGTAGAGTGGGTCATGAGGGCTCTGTGTGCCAGATTTGGTTTTGATCAGTCATTGGAATCGGTTAGTAGCAGGATTGGGAAGTGAGGGAAGGTACTGCAAGTCCCATCATCCATGTTCTGTCCCCCTCCAAACTTCAGTAGGATGTGGAGTGGGTCACTGGGGCTCTGTGTGCCAAGTGTGGTCTTTATCAGTGTTTGTTGGGGGCCGCAGTGGTCTGTGGGAACAGAGGGTGTGAAAATACTACAAATTCCATCATCCATTGTCAGTCGTCCCCGAACCTCACCAGGACGTGAAGGCAGTCATGGGGGTTCTGTGCGCCAAGTTTGGTCTCAATCAGTAATTGGATGAGGGTCGCAGCAGACTTGGGAAGTGAGTAGAGGTACTTAAAGTCCCATCATCCATGGTCCACCCTCCTCCAAACTGCACCAGGATGTAGAGTGGGTCATGAGGGCTCTGTGTGGCAAGTTTGGTGTTGATCAATCATAGGATTAGGTTTGTAGCAGTCTTGGAAAGTGAGGGAAGGTACTGCAAGACCCATCATCCATGTTCTGTCCCCTCCAAACTTCAGCTGAGGACCCGGCGGTGCCCGGGTTATTTGAGGAAGGCATTGTGTGCCAAGGTTGGTCCGTATCAGTTGTTCATTTGGCTCGCAGTGGTTTCGGGAAGTGAGTGAAGGATTATGGACCATGGACCATAATCCATGGTCCATCCTCCTCCAAATTGCACCAGGATGTAGGGGGTTCTGTGTGGCAAATGTGGTCTTGAACAGTCATTGAATGAGGGTCGCAGCAGTCTCAGGAAGTGAGTGGAGGTACTTCAAGTCCCATCATCCGTGGTCCATCCTCCTGAAAACTGCACCAGGGTGTAAAGTGGGTCATGGGGGCTCTATGTGCCAAGTTTGGTCTTGATCGGTCACTGGATGAGAGTCGCAGCGGTCTCAGGAAGTGAGTAAAGGTACTGCAAGTCCCATCATCCATAATCCGTCCTCCCACAAACTGCACCAGAATGTTGAGTTGGCCATGGGGGCACTCTTTGCCAAGTTTTGTCTTTATTGGTAATTGGATGAGTGTCGCTGTGGTCTCAGGGAGTGGAGGTACTTCAAGTACCATCATCCATGGTCCATCCTACTCGAAGCTGTACCAGCATGTAGTGTAGGTAATGGGAGCTCTGTGTGCCAAGTTTGGTCTTGATCAGTCATTGGATGAGGGTCGCAGCGGTCTCAGGAAGTGAGTGGAGGTACTTCAAGCCCCATCATCCATGCTCTGCTCTTCTCCAAACTGCACCAGGACATAGAGTGAGTGGAGGTACTTCAAGCCCCATCATCCATGCTCTGCTCTTCTCCAAACTGCACCAGGACATAGAGTGAGTGGAGGTACTTCAAGCCCCATCATCCATGCTCTGCTCTTCTCCAAACTGCACCAGGACATAGAGTGAGTGGAGGTACTTCAAGCCCCATCATCCATGCTCTGCTCTTCTCCAAACTGCACCAGGACATAGAGTGAGTGGAGGTACTTCAAGCCCCATCATCCATGCTCTGCTCTTCTCCAAACTGCACCAGGACATAGAGTGAGTGGAGGTACTTCAAGCCCCATCATCCATGCTCTGCTCTTCTTTAAATAAATTATTTCAAACTGCACCAGGACATAGAGTGAGTGGAGGTACTTCAATTTCACTTCAAGCCCCATCATCCATGCTCTGCTCTTCTCCAAACTGCACCAGGACATAGAGTGGGTTATGGGGGCTCTGTGTGCCAAGTTTGATATTTATCGGTCTTTGTTGTGGGCCACAGTGGTCTCTGGGAAGCAAAGCGCTTTGAAGTACTACAAATCCCATAATCCGTGGTTCATCTTTCTCAAACTGCACCAGGACGTAAAGGGCATCATGGGGGTTATGTGTGCCAAGTTTGGTCCAGGTCCGTCACCCGTGCTGGTCAGAGTAAGTGAGTGAAGGTACTGCAAGTCCTTCAAACTGCACCAGAATGTAGAGTGGGTCTTGGGGGGGGGGGTGTAGGTGTACCAACGGTATTCTTGTTCTGTCATTTTTGGGGGCCTAGTCAGGAAAATGAAGTTAAGTAAGCCTTTCTGTCAATTCAGGCTGAGGCCTAGTCAGGAGAATCAACTTGAGGCCTTACTGTGAATTCAAGCTGAGGCCTAGTATTGAAAATCAAGTTGAGGAAGCCTTACTGTCAATACAGGCTGAGGCCTAGTTTGTAAAATCAGCTGAAGGAAGCCTTTTTGGAAAGAACTCTGTCTGGCACCTTTGAGATTTGGGATGTTGGGATGCTGGCCTATCCATGGCCCAGCCTCCCTCAAACTGCACCAAGACGTAAAGTGGGTCTTGGGGGTTCTGTGTGCCAAGTTTGGTTTTGCTGTCTCATTGTTAGGGGCTGGGGGCTGCAAAGTGTTTTGGACTTAAACTCCCACCATGCCTGACTGCCTCAGGGCTTTTCCTTACCTCCCTCTGGCACTTTAGAGTCTCGGAATGTTCGTGGCTGGCCAATGGGAGTCGTTTATGCAAATAATGCTGCCACATATCCTTCCTGGCCTGTGAAAGTGGCTGCCACATATCCGCTCTCCCGCCCTCCGCATACACGCATACACACATACAAACATTCCGTTTTATAAAGGTATACAGAAGATATACAGATACAGATTATATTTTTCCCCCAGTGATAAAGGTTTATATATTTTGTAGCCATTCTATTAACTAACCAACTTATCTCTTATAACCAAAATCCTTTTAAATCTATATTTTTCTTATTCTTTACATATTTATTATATCATTTTATTATTATAAAATTATTATAAAATAATAATAATTAAAAGAAAATCCAACTACGTACCTTAGGCATGAGGAAGAGGCGGAGAGCCACTCCAAAGCCGCCACGATAGGATGGCGGCAGCGGCACCCCTTCTTCTTGGCCCTGCCCCCTGACGCCCTTCTCCCCGGGCCAGACAGAACCGGCCAGGGGGCCGCATCTGCCCCACGGGGCGTAGTTTCCCCCCCCCCCTGTTCTAGGGCCAGTGTACCTGAGGGACCGCCTCACCCCAAACGTTCCCCCGAGATCACTGTGATCAGAAGAACAAAACCTTCTGGTGATGCCATCAGCCGATCCTGCTGCCGTTCAACAACAAGACAAAGAGCCTTCTCCGTGGTGGCGCCAACTCTGTGGAACGAGTTACCAGATGGAGCTCGCGCTATTACAGAGTTGGCCCCTTTCCGGAAGGCCTGCAAGACACTCCTCTTTAAGCAGGCCTTCAATCTAAGCGCCTCCTGATAATTTCTATCCATGTCCTTGTGTTTTATGCAATCAAATGGTTTTATGTACGTATGTTTTATAGTTTTATGTAAACTGCCCCAAGCCTGCAGGGAGGAGCAGTATATAATTAATTAATTAATTAATGTGGGGACATGAGAGAAGCTCCTACAATGATGGTAAAACATCAAAACATCCGGGCATCCCCTGGGCAACGTCCTTGCAGACGGCCAAATCGCTCATACCAGAAGTGACTTGTAGTTTCTCAAGTTGCTTCTGACAGGAGAAAAAAAAAGGAAAAAAATTGTAACAAAATTTGAAAAAAAAAGTCTGTTCCTGGTTTGAAAGTGTTATTTCCTGTTTAATGAAAGTAGTTGTTCTACTCCAGAAACTACGTTTTTGTGGCTGCCACAAATTATGTTGAATTGGTTGAGACTTGATGAGATATTCATTGAGAAACTATAGCAGATTGTGCCACAAGATGTCTTGCAGAGTTTTTTTTTAGTCTAATAAACTTTTCCAAACTGTTTTGATAATAATAAAACCAATTAGGAAATGACCTTTATAACCCAGGAACAAAAATCGTGAAACATAACGTCATTGAATGTTATATGTTATAGTTGCTGCCAGTCAGTGGAGGTTATACTGTTCAAGTTATACCTCTGGATTATTACTTTATACTGTTTTATTTACTTTTATGTTCTACTTGTTTTATTGCGATGATATTTTTGTTGTTCTGTATTTTGCTGTTATGTAGGTATTACCGGGCTTGGCCTCATGTAAGCCGCCCCGAGTCCCCTTTGGGGAGATGGTGTGGGGTATAAATAAAGATTATTATTATTATTATTATTATTATTATTATTATTATTGATAAAACAGTGCACTCCTGTGGGTTTGGAAAAGAAGGTGCTCTCCACTCCAAGGCAAACAAAAACTAAGGAAACAGCTCCCTCTGCTGGAATAAAAGGCTTTCATATCTCTCGGCATTACTTTGCGAACGAAGATTCAGGAAGGACTCATCCCACGCTTTTTACAAGCGTGTTGATGACTAAAAAGGCCAATCTGAGATAGGCAAGTTCGGTTGCAGAAAGCACAGCAGAAAGTCTCCTTGGGTGATGTTGTTTCCAAGTTGCGGTTCTTTCTGCGTTGTCGTTTCTCTTCGAGACCCATTCGGCGTGTCTTCTCGAAAGAGGCCGCAGCATTGTGGATAGTGCATCTCCATGCCTCTTGATGTGAGGCCAGGGTGGACCATTATTGGGGATCAATCTGGCCGAGCCTGAGATGTTGTTTCAGGGAGTCCTATCTCTTTTTGGGGGCACCTCTCTTGCACTGACCAGATGGTGAGTTCACCATAGAATAGTATCTTTGGGAGGCGGTGGTCCTCCATCCTAGCGCAGCTGTGTTCTCAATAGCATGGCCTCAATGCTGGTGATCCCTGCTTGCTCAAGGACAGCAACATTCGTCACATAGTTGGTCCAGTGTATATTTAGGATTGTGCGAAGACAGCGCTGATGAAAGCGTTCGAGGAGTCGTAGGTGTTGGTGATAGGTGACCCATGTTTCAGACCCATAGAGGTGGATAGACAGTATGATAGCTCTGTACACACTGATTTTGGTACTTTGCCTCAGGTGCTTGTTGCTCCAGACTCTTTTGTGAAGCCTTCCAAATGCACTCTATGCCTTTGCTAATCTGTGATCTATCTCTTTGCCAATCTTGGCGTCTGAAGAGATGATGCTTCCCAGATAGGTGAACTGCTGGACGGACTTAAGCACAGATGTTCCTATGCTGACGTGGGGATGATGGTGCGGGCTGGTAGAGGACTTCCGTTTTCTTCAGGCTGACTTCCAGCCCAAACAGCTCTGCAGCTGTTGCAAAGCAAGATGTGAGGCGCTGCAGGGCTGCTTCTGAATGGGCGACAAGGGCAGCATCGTCAGCAAAAAGTAGCTCACGGACTAGATAGTTTAGAGTCTTAGTGCGAGCCCTCAGGCGGCTTAAGGTGAACAAGCTACCATCAGTACTATAGCATATATATATGCCGTCTTCTTCTTCGAGGTCTGCTGTAGCCCTTTGGAGCATCATGCTGGAGAAGATTGTAAATAGGGTTGGTGCAAGAACACAACCTTGTTTCACTCCATTGGTTATTATTGTGTTGTCAAAGGCTTTCATGGCCGGAATCAAGTTTTCCAGGCTGTCTGGCCATGTTCAGAATCATTCTCTCCTGATGTTTTGCCCACATCTATGGCAGGCATCCCTTGAGGCTGTGTGGTCTGCTGTGTCGCAGCTGGCTGGGTACCAAGTAAACACTCGGAACAATGTAATCAATATCAAAATTCAATAATGCTCATACATAATATACATAGGTCACCACCCAACAGAAAATCAACCAGTCTTAATTCCTACCTATGGCAGAACACAGTTCAAATAAGTAGTCCCGGTTTATATAATCTGTAAGAACCCGAAGCAAATTCAGTCTGGCCGATCGGAGATTGAAAGTGCGAGAGATTGTGGAAGCCATAGGCATTTCACGTGGCTCAGTGGTTTCAATTAAATGATCACTTGGGTATGAAAGCTTTCCAAAGATGGGTGCCGCGTTTGCTCACAATCGACCACAAACGCAATCGTGTGACAATTACGCAGGAGTGTTTGGCGTTGTTCAACCGCAACACGGACGGGTTTTTGCACCGTTTCGTAACCGTGGACAAAACGTGGATCCACCACAATACACCAGAGACCAAACAGCAGTCAAAACAGTGGGTTTCGTGGGATGAATCGGCGCCAAAGAAGGCCAAGGTGGGTTTGTCAGCCAATAAAGCCATGGCGACCATTTTTTGGGATGCACGCGGTATAATCCACATTGGCTACCTTCAAAAGGGTAAAACAATCAATGGCGAATATTATGCCAACTTACTGGGTTGATTTAATGAGGATTTGGGGGAAAAACCCGACCTCATTTGGCCAAGAAAAAAGTTATTTTTCACCAGGACAATGCAAGGGTGCACACGTTGCCATGGCAACAATCCATGAATTGGGATACAAATTGCTCCCTCAGCCGCCCTATTCTCCGGATTTAGCCCCGAGTGACTATTTCTTGTTTCCAAACCCGAAGAAATGGCTCGGCGGAAAGAGATTTAACTCCAACAATGAAATCATCTCACAAACAAATACCTATTTTGATGACCTCGACAAATCTTATTTTTTGGAAGGGATAAAAAAATTGGAGAAACGTTGGACAAAGTGCATAGAGCTCAAAGGAGACGACGTTGAAAAATAAAAAGATTTTTTAATCCAAAAACCTGTGTTTCATTCAAAAAGTCACAGACTTATTGACCTGCCCTCGTACTTAATGAGAAAGCAGGTAATCAATAGTTTAGTCTTGACATCTTCCTCATAGATCAAGATGGCTTAGCCTGAGCCATGTTGTTACCATTTATATTATGTTTATAATATAATGTATTGTATTTACATATTTTATTTATTTATTTATTTATTTTATTTATTTATTTACTACTAGCTTGGGGACCCGGCGGTGCCCGGGTTATTTGAGAAAGGCATCGTGTGCCAAGGTTGGTCTTTGGTACTTCAAGTCCCATCATCCATGGCCCACCCTCCTCCAAACTGCAGCAGAAGATAGAGTGGATCATGGGGGCTCTGTGTGGCAAGTATGGTCTTTATCGGTCTTTGTTGGGGGCCGCAGCGGTCTTGGGCAATGAGTAGAGGTAGTTGAAGTCCCATCATCCATGGTCCTCCCTCCTCCAAACTGCAGTAGAAAGTAGCATGGGTCATATGGGTCTGTGTGCCAAAGTTGGTTCCTGTTAATTCAGGCCATACACAATGTAGGCTGGCCCCCTATATCTCCCGGAATGACCTGGCCACGGTGATCCAAGCTACGGTCATCTCAAGGCTGGATTACTGTAACGCGCTTTACGTTGGCCTTCCTTTGTCGGCGACCCGGAAGCTCAAGCTGGTGCAGAACACTGCCGCCCGGCTCCTGTCTGGAACCCCAGCAGGCCGCCACATCACACCTGTTTTGCAGGATCTGCACTGGCTCCCAATCGAGCACCGGATCTCCTTCAAGGTGTTGGTTCTTACCTTTAAGGCCTTGCATGGCCTGGGGCCAGCGTACTTGAGGGACCGACTCACCCCACACTGTCCCCCGAGATCACTACGCTCCGAGGATGCTAATTTGTTAGAGATACTCTCGGCGAAATCGGCTAAACTGACATTTACTCGCCGAGGGTATCTCCGTTATAGCTCCTACGCTGTGGAACGCCCTCCCGGCTGGAACGCGGGCTATAAAGGACCTGCTCCCGTTTAGACGCGCCTGCAAAACTTATTTGTTTAAGCAGGCCTTCGGTGAGTAGGTCCTGCCCATGTTCCGCTTTAGCCGCTGTCCTGGGGTGTCACGCTGTCTAATTTCTGAACTGTACCTGGGGGTTTTGTATTTTGCTGTTTTAACTGTTTAATTGTCTTAGATGTTTTATCGCATTGCTTGTGTGTAGTTGTACCTTCGGTTCCTGTGAGCCGCCGTGAGCCTCAGGGAGTCGGCGGCATAGAAACCTGAATAATAAATAATAAATAAATAAGTAATGTCCCATTAACTGAGGCCTAGCCAGGAAAATCAAGTTAAGTCTTACTGTGAATTCAGGCTAAGGCCTAGCCGGGAGAATCAAGTTGAGGAAGCCTTACTGTCAATGAAGGCTGAGGCCTAGTTTGTAAAATCAGCTAAAGGAAGCCTTTTTGTAAAGTACTCTCTCTGGTACCTTTGAGATTTGGGATGTAGGAATGCTGGCCAATCAGAGCCGGTTTTGCAAATTCTCCTTCAGTGGCAACCAATCATGTTGTTTGAATGTAGAGTCTTGGATTCTTGGATGCTGGCCAATCATAGTCCTTTATGCAAATACTCTCTCAGTGGCAACCAATCGAAACGCTGCCACATATTCCTCCGCACCTCCCGCCCTCCACACCTGCCGCCGCAAACACTGACTTTTATTATATACTTAGATAGATAGATAGATAGACAGACAGACAGACAGATAGATTTTTATATGCCGCCCTTCTCAACCCCGAAGGGGACTCAGAGCGGCTTACAGTAAACAACAATACTGCCAGAGTAGCTTACAATGTACATATAACAATATTGCCGGAGCGGCTTACAGCAAACTGAAAAAACAACAAATAACATTACTGTCATAGCACAACATCAGCACTACACATCCTATTGCACTACAACATATCACAATATTGTTAGCAATATTGCATTTAATACAAATATACAAATTATAATATCACAATATAATTATTATGTCACATTATCATTGGCAGTATTATACTGTGTTACATTACAACACCAAATGCATATACAACACACCATACCGTAATCATATTATTATTATTAGTAGTAGTAGTAGTATTACATTACAATTATTATACTATAACATAATACAGTACATTGACATTATAATATATTATATTATAATGTAATGTAACATTATATTATATCATATGATATTACTATATTATATCATTTATAAAATAATAAATAACATTATTTATTTAAACAAAATAAAATTACATATAATATTGATAATATAACGTAATGCAATGCAATATACTAATAATAATAATATATTATACTTATATATTTTATCTTACATGTAATATTGGTAATAATATTATATCATATGATATTATTATATTGCATTATATTATTTATAAAATAATAAATAACATTATTTATTTAAACAAAATAAAATTACATATAATATTGATAATATAATGTAATGCAATGCAATATACTAATAATAATAATATATTATACTTATATATTTTATCTTACATGTAATATTGCTAATAATATTACAGAATAATGTTATAGTACAATGTTATATATAATATTAATATTCTGCTACGGCAATAATGTAATATATTGTATTTACATTTTACTTGTAAGCCGCTTTGAGTCCCTTTCGGGTTGAGAAGGGTGGCATATAAATGTTGCAAATATATATATTAAAAAAAATATAGTAAATCATAAGCCAGGGACCTGGCTTATGTCAAGGAAAAGACAATGATCAGATTTTGTGTTTCCCAGCAGAGGTCAGTAAAAGCAAATCGGAACAGAAATGACAGAAAGCAGGTTGGTGAAGAGAGAGATGAAAATGAAGCCTTTAAAAACCAAAATATTTTGCATTTCCACTTTTAAAAAGAAGAAGCTTTAAGCAACCCGGAAGTAAATTACCAAATTCGAAGCCACCGCTGCCATTTTCGGAAAAGAATCGCCATTTTCGGAAAGGGTTTTCCCTTCCCTGGACTTCCCTTCTGTGCGGATTTCTTGAACGGGGCCTTTCTGATCCGGATCTGAACGGCCCCGCGGGGGGGAGGAAAGCCGCGTCCAAAGCAGCTGCTTAGCCCGCTTTGGATGTGGCTCCCCCCCCCCCCCGGGGGGGAATTCCCTTCAGTTCTCCGGCCCGGGGAAGCAATGCGTGTTAAAGAAGTGCCCAGGAGACCCAGGCGTCGCGGGCTTGGGCACCGAGGAGGTGGCGGCCGGGGGTGCCCTCTCCGCCCTCGGACTGGATGGCGGTGAGGGCCACAAACTCCCCGCAGGGCTGGGCTTCCCCGGAGAGAGGAGCCAGAGAGCCTCCCACGCTCCAGCCATAGCGCTTGGGGCAGAAGAGGCTCAAGGCGTTGGAGAAGGAGGAGGAGAAGCACCTCAGCCTAGCAGCATGGCTCCTCCGATGGCTCCGCGTTGCCTTCCCCTTCTCCACGGCAGCCTCCTCTTCCTCCTTCGGCTTTCCCAGGTCTCGATCCAGAGCCTGCACAACTTCAGTTGTGTGCTTTCCCCGGCTCCGCTCCCCAGCCCCCGAGAGCGGCTTTCCTCCACATCTGAGGATTGAACCAGCTGTCAGAGAGGGAGCTGGCGGTGAGTCTGATTTTTTTTCAGTTGACGGTCCAAAATGGGTTAAACATGCGCGTCCGCTATTAATGAAGCCATTCTGAAATTTTGGAATTAATCCGAATCAATTTTGACATTTTAATGAAAAATTTCGGAAGTCTATCAGATTCGAAGCACCAGCGCCCCCTACTTCCGCAACGAGTTTTGAACCATTGTTTTTGTGGATCAACCAGGCCTAATTGCTACACATTGTGGAACTTGATAGCCCTGGTTTTATCATGTCTGCTTGAATGAAAATATGCAAAGATTCGCTACTTCAAGAATACTTTGGCAAGTGGAGGCTTCTCATTGTTGCCTAAAATTTTCTCAAAAATCCTTCAAAGTCAGCTTACAAAATTTGAAGGTCTGATTTGAAATGTTGCCACGAAGCGGCTTAAGTTGTTATCTCAGCTGCAGAAGGAGCTTTTGCATGCGTTATGCCTGTTGAGGTTTCCTGACATCCTCAAGTCAGGAAGACGAACAAGGAAGACCCAAGGACTCTTGACGGGGCAACCCTACCTTTTGAGCTCCATCCACCCTCTTGTTATCTCTTCCAACATTGTAGGAAGAAAGGAATCAGGAAACAAATAATATTTGATGTTCTTTTGTGTACACTCCCAACTGTTCTCAAATTAATATTCGCAAGGATCTAGCTACTCTTTTCCGTACTATTAGATTAAAGGAACATTTCAAAGATGATGCTAATTATGAATCTACTCCTTCCTCTAGAATTAGGGTAACCAGTTCTTTCACTCCCCCCATTGTGTCTGAAAAAATTTGAATCTTTGAACAAACAGTACTCAAACAAGTTCAATCTATCAATCACTACCATGATCAGAAACACTCTATCCAAAAGAGAGATAAATCATCTGAGAGAATTAGGAAATCACCCCCAGGTCATTATAAAACCAGCAGACAAAGGGGGATCTGTAGTTATTTGGGAAAGGGTTCAGTACCACCAAGAAGCAATCAGACAATTAGATAATATAGAGCATTACAGAAGGTTACCCCAGGATCCCACCTCTAAATTTTCCTGCACCATTTATAATACGATCCAAGATGGCCTACTCAGTGGCCAATTAACTAACAAAGAAGCCGAATGTTTATTTAATCATTTTCCTGCGGTACCTCATTTTTATTCATTACCAAAAATTCATAAATCCATTAGGCCCCCCCGTGGGCAGGCCTATTGTAGCGGCGACCAACAGTGCTGCAACCCCTTGGTATATTCCTAGATACCATTGTACAACCCTTTGTACAGAAGGTTACCCCAGGATCCCACCTCTAAATTTTCCTGCACCATTTATAATACGATCCAAGATGGCCTACTCAGTGGCCAATTAACTAACAAAGAAGCCGAATTTTTATTTAATCGTTTTCCTGCGGTACCTTTTTTTATTTATTACCAAAAATTCATAAATCCATTAGGCCCCCCGTGGGCAGGCCTATTGTAGCGGCGACCAACAGTCTGCTGCAACCCCTTGGTATATTCCTAGATACCATTGTACAACCCTTTGTACACAAACTCCCTTCATATATTCAGGATACCAGGGATCTCATTAACAAAATAGATGGTACCCCTATCCTACCCACAGATATTCTTATATCTGCGGATATTGCATCCCTTTATACCAACGTACCACTCACAGAAGCTAGACATATATTACATAATACTTTGGACACTCGTCCCCAACCACATCTTCCATCCTCAGCATATTTGATGGACTTGATTGATCTTATTTTCGACTACAATTACTTTACATACAGAGACGAATTCTTCCTACAGGTCGGTGGCATTTCTATGGGGCAATCCTTTTCCCCAACTGCGGCCAACATTTATATGGGAGCTCTAGAACGTGAATTCCTTACCTCTGAGGACCACAATCGTTTTTCTAGACACATCAAACGCTACTATAGATATATTGATGATGTCATTATTTTACTGGATGGAACTATGGAGGTAGAAGAATTTATGCACTGGTGCAACTCTTGGCACCCTAAGATTCAATTCACTTTTCAATATAGCAGCAAAGAGGTGAATTTCTTAGATTTAACTATTTTTTGCCCATGAGGGGCATATTAGAACAAGCAATTACTCCAAACCTACCAACACCAACTCGCTCCTACATTACTCCTCGTTTCATCCTTACCCTTTAAAAAATAATTTACCATATTCATCTCTTCTTAGACTTAAAAGGAATTCCTCTTTAAAACACCACTTTGATAAAGATGCTACCATTTTCTTAGATAACCTTAAACAGAGAGGATATCCTCCCAAGGTACTAGACAATGCCCTCAAAAGAGTAAATAATACCCCCAGAGACACTCTCCTTAAAACCCAGTCTAAAAAATATCCTACCAATATTATATGGCCGCTTACCTTAACACCCCATTCTCAAAAAATTAAAAAGATAGTTAGAAATTTCTGGCCTCTTATCAGCTCTATTCCTGGCCTAGAAAGACCTCTTGTTGCATTCAAAAGAACCCAAAACTTTAAAGACTTGCTAGTACATACTAGAGACTCCACCATTCATTAACCCCCTTTCAAATGGCACAAAAAATGTGGAAAATGTAGCATATGCAAGCACATTTCCACTTCCACTTATATAACAAGTCCATATAACAAGAAAACCTTTAAGATCTACACTTGGGCTACATGCAACTCAAAGAATTTGATTTACTGTATAATTTGCGGCTGTTGCGGGGGCCTTTATGTCGGGGAGACCACCAGGGAACTCCGTACTCGAATTTGCGAGCACAGATCACGCTTTCGGACGGGCTGCGACAATTCTGTATTATATGCTCATTTTAAGGCTCGCAACCATTCTCATGACAACTTTACTGTACTGGTATTAGAGAAAGCCCATCCCCAACCCCATCAAAACATAAAAAATTGCTCCTCCAGCTTGAAAATAAATGGATAGTAAATTTACAATGCGAGGAACCCCAAGGGTTAAACAATCAGCTAGCAATCAGTGAATTACTCATCTAGATTCACCTGTAGAATCCCTATTTAATCTGGGCTCCCTCGCACTCTTGCGCCTCCAGCTCGATATCCACGGATATCGTCAGCATTTGCGGTGCTCGTGTTCCTTCATGCATTGGTATGTATCCCTATCTGTCTATGAAATATCTTTACCATTTCCAGTTGCCCTTGGCTGTTTCCCACTTTGGAACCTGCTTACATTGTATATTGAGCTCTGTACTTTATTATATCTCAGTGTTGTTCCTGCCTGAGACGTTCGCGAGACTTCGCTACCTAGGCCATGCCCCTGGTCCTGAGGAAGCCCCTTCGGGGGCGAAACGAAGGCGCGCATCAATTTGTGGTTTCGTAGACCATGGATAGTCTCCCCTGTATATTTTTGAAGTAATAATACTGGCATAAAAACCATGACTATGTAATTACTACTGTGTTTTGCTTATGACTTTGGGAGACATCCGGGACCGCGTCCCCTACTGATGACGCAGGAACTCCTTTCCGCCCTTTTGCGACGTCTCTGCTCACTTGCATGTGAGTTTACTGCCCGTGATTGCTTTATATGTATGAAAAGAATATAATAGTATGTGTTACATGACTATATTGTATAAATATTGAGTGAGTATATTATTTTGTATTTGGAACTTGAGAATTCAATAGTATATACGCTAAAGAACAGTGAATGTTATTTGTTCCCTGTTTCCTTTCTTCCTACTGTGTTTGGTGGGTCCGCCAGCCCCCCCCCAATTTCTATCTCTTCCAACATTGACATCGGAGCTTTAATGCTGAGGATGCAAACAATGGGAAACTTTCCAAAGGACCGGAGAATGGGGAATCCGCGATCAGAGCTACCGTTGAAGTCTGTCACGGCAGCAGCTAACCACGCAGCTCCAGAGAGCTTCTGCCTATATCCAGATAATTCGCTGAATTGAATACAATCTCTTTGCTTTCCCTAGGCAACATGGACACCTTTGCTGATGTCAGGGAACCAGGACCTCTCTGAAGCTCCATGGCCAGCTCACATACTGATAAACAACCATCCAGGTAGGTTTCACCCATTTTCCCCTGGGCCACAGAGCACTGGCCCAGACGGGAAGGAATTTAGTGCTTCTGGCCAGTGTAGACAGGCCCTCCTTAAAGGCCATAGGATTGCAGCCATAGGCCAGTGTCCTTGTTGGTTCGTAGGGAAGAATCCGTTCGGACAGGTAAACTCTCAGGAGAAACCCAAAAAGCGACGCTTTCCTCGCTCTCCTTTTGGGGTCCCTCCTCGCAAAGCATTGGGGACAGTCAGCAACCCCACAAGGCAGGGGCGGTCGTACGGGTAGGCCAAGGAAGCAGCTGCGTGGGGCGTCATCTGGGAAGGGGTGAATTCCCCTGCCCGCCGGCGCCAGACAGCGTCCTGGCCATGCCGATGTTCCTCAGGCAGTGCTGCGGCATACCGAGAAGTGGTGTCGGAGCACACAAGGCCGGGGCCCAAAGAAGGCAGCTGCAGCGCTGCCTGAGGAACATCGGCATGGCCAGGATGCTGTCTGGCTCCGGCGGCGCGGGGGAATCCGCCTTCCCAGGTGGCGCCCACGCGCGGCCGCCCTTGGCCTGCCTGCCTGCCTGCCTGCCTGCCTGCCTGCCTGCCTGCCTGCCTGCCTGCCTTCCTTCCTTCCTTCCTTCCTTCCTTCCTTCCTTCCGCAGGTGAGGAGGGGAGGGGGGCACGCCATGTAGTGGAAAGGCGGGAAGTGGCGAGTGCAGGCGGATCCTAATAATAATAATAGGACACTGCTCTCCCTCTTTCCTTCTCTCTTTACTTCCTTCCCTCTTTTACAGGGGAGGGGGGTCCTGCCTGCGCACAGGAGCTTCTGGGCATGCGCTGGAGGGGGGGGGGGTGTGCCAAAATAAAGTTTTGGGGGGGCGCCAAAATAATGTTTGCTTACCATTTAAAATTACCTTAGACCGCCCCTGCCACAAGGACACAAAAAACACACCAACAGACTCCTCCTCCTCAAGCACCTCAAACACTACACCACTTCCTCACACCGCAACACACAGCAACACAAACTCTAGTCCCAGGAACTCCTTCAAAGAGCAGCCGAACTTCTCAAGCCGCACAAAACTCCCCCCTCCAGCCTGAAAGTGTCTCCCAACCACCCAAAAAGGAGAGAAAGCAGCCCAGTCCCCTCTTGAACAGGGAGCCTTATCTGCACGCCCCTTGGGGGGAGCAACCCAGGCTCCAGCGCCTCACTCGCTCACTCCATGTGCAGCAGCAGTAGGTCGATCACGCTGAGGAGGCCAGTGGCTCCAGCTGAGGGGGTCAGTGGGGCACGCAGGGCAGGTGAAGGAGGCAACCTCTCTCCCCCCCCTCCCAGGAACAAGGGGCTCTCTCTCTCTCACTGCTCCTGCTCCGGCCCCCGGCCTGCTTCTGCTCTGAGCGGATGAGGGTGGCCCAAGCAGCCGCTACTCCATCCGGGCCTTGCAGGCCTCAAGCCCAGGAGAAGGCCTACTACAGGGGTGCTCACACTTTTTCAGCACGGGAGCTACTGATTAAAAAACCAAGTCCCAAAGATCACCTGCCCAGAAATGTAAAACGTATAACTATTTTCTTACTTATTTATTTATATTTATTATTCATTTTTATGTTCCGCTCCTTCCAGCAGGCTCGGGGCAGTTTACATAAAATGAAGTTATAAAACATCAGCATTTCAATTTAATAACAACAATATAAAACAGAGCATAAAATACATCCAACCACCCCATTTCTCCCACACTGCCATATTACCACACATATTATCAGCCAGAAAGTAAGAAGAGAGGCTTTTGAACTGCAAGGCCATTTAACACTCAGCAAGGTAAACAAAGGGCATGCAAAAATACATCCAACCACCCCATTTCTCCCACATTTCCATATTCCCCAACATATATTTCTCAAGGAACAAAGCAAGAGAGGCTTTGAGCTAAAAGGCCATTTTTAAACATTAAAAATAAACAAAGAGACATGCCACAGAACAATCAAGCACCCACCCCAAAGTAAGAAGACCGACCTTTGAGATGCAGTAAGGAAATGACCCCAAAGCGTCCTTCTTCTTCTCCTCCGTCGTTGCTCCTATTTCCACGCCGCCAGCATGCGTGCCACCTCCAAGAGCTCACGAAGTCCGAGAGGCAGAATGGGCGCTTCTGGCGCTTGTAGCGGGGCCAGCCATGCATCGCGTCATCCAGGCCTGTCCCCTTTGGTCTCCTATGACTCTGAGTGGCTGGGGAAGGACGGAGGGGGGAGGAGGAATCCAAAAGAGGGGGCCCCTTCTGCCTCTTGGACTCTGGAGCTTTTGGAGGCGGCACATGAGCAGGGAGCGGGGAGGAGCAACGACGGAGGACTTCTTTGCAGCGTGCAGGGGCGTGTGAAGAGGACCAACAGCAAAAAACCTGGTCAGGGCCCTCAAGATCACCCGGATGAGGCTCGAAGATCACCCTGGTGATCGCGATCACCGTTCTGACCACCCCTGGCCTACTACATGTGCCTCAGTGAGAGGCAGACCCTGCGCGGCAGGCCCGGCCTGGCTCTGGCAGAGCCAGGGCCAGAAGGAAGGAAAAGAGGACGCCGAGGGGCCTCCCACCCAGCAGCGGGGGGGCTGGGTGAGATGGAGAAGGGCCTCTGAAAAGTAAGTAGGCAGCAAGAGCCGAGCAGGAAGCAAGAGCTGGGCACCAGGGATCCGGCAGCAGCCATCCCAGGTACTGGAGAGGATGGGGCCACAGGAGGCGGCCCCGCGACCCCTCGGAAATAGCCCCGCGTCCCCTCGGAAATGGCCCCGCGCCCCCTCGGAAATGGCCCCGCGGCCCCGTCCTCGGAAATCGCCCCGTGCCCCTCGGAAATGGCCCCGCGCTCCTCGGAAATGGCCCCGTGACCCCTCGGAAATGGCCCCGCAACCCCTCGGAAATGGCCCCGCGGCCCCTTGGAAATGGCCCCGCAACCCCTCCGCTGCTTTAAAGCAATGGTTCCCAAACTTTTTGGCCTACCGTCCCCTTTCCAAAAAAAAAATTACTCACTGCCCCCCTAGAAATTAATCTAAATTTTTAAAATAGCAATAAAACAGAAAGATATATGTATTAATGCCGTGGTTCTCAACTTTTCTAATGCCGTGACCCCTAAATAAGGTTCCTCATGTTGAGGTGACCCCCAACCATATTTTCGTTGCTACTTCATAAATAATTTTGCTACTCCTATGAATTCTAATGCAAATATCTAATATGCAGGATGTATTTTCATTGTTACAAATTGAACATAAATAAAGCATAGTGATTAATCACAAAAACAATATGTTTGGGGGAGTATGGACAACGGATGATGGGATTTGCAGTAGCTTCAATCGATTCAGCTCTGACTTCCACAGACCACTGAGACCCCCACAAATTACAGAACTGGACCAAACTTGGCTGCTCGCCGTGCCGCCGCCGGAGAGGGCTCTGAGGGGATGAAGAAGAGAGGCCTGCTCTCCCCGCGGAAGCCCTGGGCTCTCCTGTTCCCTCCGCCACCTCCGCCGCTACTTCCGCCGGGGAAAGCCACGCTTTATTCCGGGGTGGCGGGGAGGCTCTTCTGGAGCATAAGGAGGTCTTTGCACTGCAGCCTTCGCACTGCACTGCGTGTGGGGGGTCAAAGTGAAGGGGCGGGGCCGAAGAAGAGGGTCGTATGACCCCTCCTAAATGGCCAATCGTTTACCGCCCCCTTAAAGGGGTTCACCGCCCCCCAAATTCCCCTGAGCCTCCCACCGCCCCCTTGGATTGACTCACCGCCTACCAGGGGGCAGGACCGGATCAGGCCCTTTTGCCGCCCTAGGCCAAAAGGGCCACCTGCCGCCGCCCCCGGCTCCACCCCGCCCCCTTGCTGGCGAGAAGGAGGAAAGCCCCACCCCCGGCTCTGCCCCGGCTCCTCCCTCCCTCCTAAAGCCACCATGCCGGCAAGAAGCCGGGAGCGGGGGCAGAGCCTTTGGAGCGAGCAAAGGGGGGGGGGGCGCACATGCACACTTGATTTTTTAAAATTTTTTGAATTTTTTTTTAAAAAATTTTTTTATTTTTACTTTTTACTTTGCTGCCCCCCATGGACGCCGCCCCATGGACGCCGCCTAGGCCTTGGCCTAGGCTGGCCTTATGGGTAATCCGGGCCTGCCACGGGGTGGTACCGCCCACTTTGAGAATCAGTGCTTTAAAGCAGTGCTGTCCAACTTCTACTGAACCTCGGGCCGGACTTCCAGTCACTGAAGACCTGGGGGGCCGCTCCGCCCCGGCCCCAGCCCTGCCCCTGGCCCCGGCCCCAGCGCCGCCCCCAGCCACGCCCGGTCCCTCCTCCTAAAGTGTCAAGCCAGCCTCAGAAGCGGCGATTTCGTTTCTGAGGTTGGCGTGACCCTTTAGAAGGGAAGGCAAAGCCAAGGAGCCCTCCATGGCTTCTCCCTCCCTCCTAGTGTCACGCCAGCCTCCTCCTCTGTTCTGCCTCTCCCACCGGCACACCGATCAGGCGCGGTGGGAGACAGAACGGAGAAGGCAGGCCCTAAAGAGGAGGAAGGCAAGCTTGCCTTCCTTCTCTTTAGGCACGCCCCTCCCTGTTCTGCCTCTCCCACCGGCGCACTGATCAGGGCGCCGGTGGGAGACAGCACGGAGAAGTCGTGCCTGAAGAGGAGGAAGGCAAGCGCTTGCCTTCCTCCTCTTTAGCACGCCTCCTCCCTCCCTGGCTCCTCCTCCCTGCACCGCCCCTTGTCGCGCCGGCGAGAGAGGGAAGAAGAGGGTGGTGCAGGGAGGAGGAGCTGGCTCCTTCTCCCCTGCCGCCTCCTCCTCCTCCCTCCCTCACCCCGCCCCTGCGATCTCGCAGCGGCGGCATGGAGAGAGGGACGGAGGGGTGGTGCAAGGAGGAGAGCTGCTCACTTCCTCCTCCCTGCCCCGCCTTTCCCTCCCCCTGGCTGCCATTTTTTTTTAAAAATTTTTTTAATTTTTTTTTTTACAAAAAATTTAAAAATGGCGGCCGGGGGCATAGCGGGGGCCGTGTCCAACAGGCTGGGGGGGCGTGTACGGCCCCGGGGCCGCCAGTTGGACAGCCCTGCTTTAAAGGAAGGCAAGAAGCAGCCCCCTGGTAGAGAGAGACCATATCCTTGCCCTTTACTGGGTATCTACGGCCCGGGTGCGACGGCACACTTTCCATTTCAATTTGGGGATTTTATTTCGTCTCGGTGCTACCTTGACTGCCTGTCGCTACTGAGGATGGATGAGGCTCCGTGAATGAGGAAGCTGTTCAATAGTTCTTTTCATCTTCATCATTCACCAGGCGGTCCCCACATCTTATCATCCCATCCCCGAGTTGGCTGTAGAACCATTCATTTCCTTGCCGCTGTTTGAATGATGCTCATCATCACCATGGCATCTGAATTAATGAGTTTATCTTCGGAGGTCCCTCCTGCTTGGAAACAATGTTTTCCCCCCCAACCTTAGCTTACAGATGGGGAAATCGAACACTCAAAACAATCCAGGAAACTAGAGCATGGGAATATTATGGGTGGTGCCCATTTTCAAGTCAGTGTCCCATATAGGTCTCCTCCTCTTTCAGTTTATTTATTTATTTATTTATTGGTTCGACTTAATATACCGCTCTCTCTGGAGCCCAGAGCGGTTTACAGAGTTAATAGATAAAACACATAAAATGCAATAAAATACAATAAGACCAATTTAAAACCCCCCAGTTAAAATCAATTCCAGCAAAGTGCGATGGCAGTAGAAATATGCTGGCAGCGGCACAACAGGATGCTGATAATACTCATTCGTTATGGGCCAAATGCCTGTTTAAATAGCCAGGCTTTTACGGCTCTGCGGAACAGCATTAATTCCCGGATGGCTCGTAACTCTTCAGGGAGGGTGTTCCACAGAGTTGGCGCGGCTACGGCAAACGCCCTCTGCCGCGTGCTGGCAAGTCTATAGACCAGCGTTTCTCAACCTGGGGGTCGGGACCCCAGAGGCGTCGCGAGGGTGCCAAAGGGGTCACCAAAGACCATCAGAAAACACAGTATTTTCTGTTGGTCATTGGGGGGGAGACGTTCTGTGTGGAAGTTTTGGCCCAGTTCTATCATTTGTAGGGTTCAGAATGCTCTTTGATTGTAGGTAAACTGTAAATCCCAGCAACTACAACTCTCAAATGTCAGGTCTATTTTCCCCAAACTCCACCAGTGTTTACACTTGGGCAGATTGAGTATTCCTGCCAAGTTTGGTTCAGATCCATCACTGTTTGAGTCCACAGTGCTCTCTGGATGTAGGTGAACTACAACTCCCAAACTCAAAGTCAATGCCCACCAAACCCTTCCAGTATTTTCTGTGGGGTTGTGGTGTTCTGGGGGCCAAGTCTGGTTCAATTCCATCATTGGTGGAGTGCAGAATGCTCTGGGATTGTATGTGAACTATAAATCCCTGCAACTAAAACTCCCAAATTACAAAATCAATCCCCCCCCCCAACCTCTCCATTATTCAAATTGGGGTGTGCCAGGTATTTGTACCCAACTTGGTCCAGTGAATGAAAATACATCCTGCATATCGGACGTTTACATTACGATTCATAACAGTAACAAAATTACAATTGTGAAGTAGAAACAAAAATAATTTTATGGTTGGGGGTCACCACGACATGAGGAACTGTATTAAGGGGTCACGGCATTGGGAAGGTTGAGAACCACTGCTATAGACCTTAATGCCAGGCACATCCAGTAGATTGAGCCCCTCTGAGCGCAGTGATCTCCTGGGCACATAAGGGGTAAGCCGCTCCCTCAGGTACACTGGCCCCAAACCATATAAGGCCTTGAAAGTTAAAACTAACACCTTGAAAGTTACCCCGGAATTCAATTGGAAGCCAGTGCAGCTCGCGCAAGAGTGGAGTCACGTGGGCAGATCTTGATGCTCCTGAGAGCAGACGTGCTGCAGCGTTCTGCACCAGCTTGAGTTTCCGGATCGCCGACAAGGGTAGGCCAATGTACAGCGCATTACAGTAGTCGGGCCTCAAGATGACCGTGGCTTGGATCACCGTGGCCAGGTCGCAGCGGGAGAGGTAAGGAGCCAGACGTTTTGCCTGTCGTAGGTGGTAGAAGGCTATCTTGCAGGCGCAGGCAATCTGCGCCTCCATGGACAGCTGGGAGTCCAGCCGACCCCTAGGCTCTTTACTGACGGGTTATGGCAAAGAGCCACGCCATCGAACGTCAGCAACTGGGTCTCTACCCCCGGCCCCGGCCACAAGATCTCCGTCTTCGCCGGGGTCACCTTCAACTTACTGGCTCGCAGCCATCCAGTTACGGCTTCCAGGCAAAGATGGAAATTATCGGGTACAGAGTCCGCCCCGGGGTCCATCCTCAGAATGAGCTGGGTGTCATCAGCGTACTGATGACATTCCAGCCCAAAACTCCGTACCAGTTGGGCGAGTGGTCGCATGTAGATGTTAAATAACAGTGGGGGGAGAGAATGGCCCCTGAGGGACCCCACAATGTAAGGGGAGCCCTCGGAGACCACCCCTCCCCACTTCACTCGCTGCAGGCGGTTTTGGAGGAAGGAGGACAGCCAGTTGAGGGCTGTCCCCCTCACCCCCGCCACCGCCAGGCGGTGTGTCAAAAGTTGGTAATCGACAGTATCAAACGCTGCCAGTTGAGTCATATTGGGGGGAATCTATTTTTGTCAATCAGGAGTCATAACAACTGATTAAGTAAAGGATCTGGAATCCCGTTAATGGATTGTTATTGCAGAAACTCTCAAGCATTTAAGTCAGGGGTGCTCACACTTTTTCAGCATGCGAGCTACTTATAAAACAACCAAGTCCAAATGATCTCCCTCCCCACTACAAAAATGTGAAACATATAACACAATATCTGCTTTGAACTGGGTTTTCTGAGTCCACGCTGCCATATATTCTGATTCAAAGCAGATAACGTGGGATTTTATTCAACGGTGTGGAAAGGACCTCAGACAACCCAGGACCCTTCCACGCATCCTATTTTGCAGTTGACACACACAAACTGATTTCTTACTACTGGACGAATTGCTGCCAAATTTGGCCACAAGACACCTACAAGGAGTGACCATCACTACAAAACATTGATATTGTCATTTGGGAGTTGTAGTTGCTGGGATTTATAGTTCACCTACAATCAAAGAGCATTCTGAACCCTAGCAACAACAGAATTGGGGCAAACTTCCCACACAGAAACCCCACAACCAACAGCAAATGTTCAAGGCAGAGAGGAAGGAAAGGAAGGAAGGAATGAGGGAGGGAGGAAACAGGAAGGAAAGAAGGCAAGGCAAGAAGGAGGGGAGAAAGGAAGGAAAGGAAGAAAGGAGACGAGGAAGGAAGGAAGGGAAAGGAGGGAGAGAGAGAGAAAGGAAGGAAGAACAGAAGGGAGGGAGGGAAAGAAGGGATGGAAGAAAGGATGGGAAGTAGGGAAGGAAGGAAAGAGGGAAGGAAGAAAGGGAAGAAGGAAAGAAGGAAGGAAAAGGAGGGAGGGAGAGAGGGGGAGGGAGGGAGAGAGGAAGGAAGGAAGAATTGGAGGGAGAGAAAGAAGGGACGGAAGAAATGATGGGAAGTAGGGAAGGAAGGAAAGAAGAATCCGGTGGGCCTGCCTCGGATTGCACTCCTCACTTCGGCTTCCGTTCCCCGCCCTCCCTCGATTGGAGGCTGGCAGGAGAAGCGGTGCCCCGGCCCCTTCTTCTTCTTCTTCTTCACCTGGCCCTTCCCCTTCCTCCTCCCCCCGCAAGCAGCAGCAGCAGGAGTTCGGCAGGAGGGGGAAGAAAGGGGGGAAGAGAGATTTTCCCGCGGCACACCAGGAGATTGCTCACGGCATACTAGTGTGCCACGGCACAGTGGTTGGGAAACACTGATCTACCTAATGAGCACCCCTGATTTAAGTGAATTAGATCAACCGATGGGGCAACCATCCAGACTAAATATTTGTCATGACTGTGCAATGGAGAGGCTGCAATGGTCATTACATGGCTATGGGAATTAAGGAAACATCAGAAGAAAAGGGTTGAATCTATAAAGTGATATTAAAACCTTTAAATTCGGATTCTACTCAACTTCTTTTTTTTTTTAATCATCTTTATTGATTTTAGAACATAAAATTTGACCAGGACAACATATGACAACTATACAACACTAAAAACATTACTAAACATAAACACTCTAACTAACTAACAATAGACATTACACGAGTACTTCCTGCCCGCATCCCCGCCACTCTGTAACACTCTATATTGTGTTACCTACTTAAACCTTCATTGTCAATCAAGTAACTAACCGGTGTCCAGATAATTAAACATCTTCATATTTTTCATAAAGTATACAGTAAAAAGAATTATTCACAGGATATCATTTAACATCAATTCTGTCCACGATTCGTGGTTTTTCTCCTTTAAAACGCCGCCACTTTGGACCAGTCTGTTCTTTGTGGTGTGTTTCCTTGGGATAGCTTCTGCGTCAAGATGTCCATCTTCATAATTTCGAAAAGCTTTGCCGACCAGTCTTTTATGTCAGGAACGATGTCTTTTTTCCAATTTTTGGCCAGAGTCAATCTTGCTGCTGAAATGCAATATACAAAAATCTTTTCTAAGTTTCTATCAATCTCAAAGTCCAATAGGCCCAGTAGGAGATATTCCGGTTTTAGTTGGAACTTTAACTCTAACATGTTAGACATAACTTTATGCAACTTAGACCAAAAGATTTGTACTCTTTACAATTCCACCATAGGTGCATGGAGGTGCCTGCCTCCGTCTTACATTTCAACAATTGGGGTTATAGCTTTTATTGTAACAGGCAATTCTTTGTGGAGTAAGGTACCACCTATGGAATATTTTTTATATTATTTTCCTTTAATTCATAGGAGTAGGTGTATCTCCAGTGAGTTTTTCACGTCCTTTCCCCTAGAGCTAAAGGGACTTCATGGCCCAGGTCTTGAGCCCATCTTATCATACAGGTTTTTATGACCTCTTGTTCTGTTTTTATTTCTAGGAGTTTTGCGTAGAGTGATGTTATCTTTTTAGATTTTTTCAGAATTAATTTGTCCCAAAATTGTTGATTTTTCTCAAATCCCAAAATCTTATCTTTGTTAAAGATCTCCCTGAGTTGTAAATAATGTAGCCAATTCATGGATTGTTCAGGGTTGTTAAAAATGAAACTGAATGTAAAGAGCTCCAGAAAGATCTCTCGAAATTGAGTGAATGGGCAACAAAGTGGCAAATGCATTTTAACCTAAACAAGTGTAAAGTCATGCACATCGGGGCAAAGAACCCCAACTACACCTACCAATTGATGGGGTCAAAGCTTTCCGAGACAAACCAGGAAAGGGATCTTGGGGTCTTGGTGGACAGCTCAATGAAGATGTCAACCCAGTGCGCAGCAGCAGTGAAAAAAGCAAATTCTATGCTTGGCATGATCAGGAAGGGAATCGAAAATAGGTCGTCAAATGTTGTATTGCCTCTCTACAAATCTATGGTGAGGCCACATCTGGAGTACTGTGTACAATTCTGGTCTCCGCACCTCCAAGAAGGATATAACGGAACTGGAAAAGGTACAGAAAAGGGCAACAAGAATGATCCAAGGGATGGAGCGGCTCCCTTATGAAATCAGGTTGCAACGCCTTGGTCTTTTCAGCCTTGAAAGACGGCGTTTAAGAGGTGACTTGATCGAAGTGTATAAAATCATGCATGGGATAGAAAAGGTGAATAAAGAAAAATATTTCCTCTGTCACACAACACTAGGACTAGGGGGCACTCCCTAAAGCTCCAAGGTAGGAAAGTTAGGACTAATAAAGGGAAATATTTCTTCACCCAGAGGGTCATTGGGTTATGGAACTCACTTCCAGAGGAGGTTGTGACAGCTGTCAGCCTGGACAGCTTCAAGGCAGGATTAGACAGATTCATGGATACCAAGGGAATCAGTAGCTACTGAAATGGACATCCAAGTGCCACCTCTGTGTTGATGGAGGCAGGCAGGATTTTCCCCAGGTACTGGCTGTGGGGGGGTCGGGAGCAGGTGAGGGTTTTGCCCTCCTTTCTGCTAGAGATCCCCGTGTACAACTAGTGGGCCACTGTGTGACACAGGATGCTGGACTAGATGGGCTGAGGCCCGATTCAGCATGGCTCTTCTTATGTTCTTATGTTCTTATGTTCTTATGGATCCATCAAGTTCCTTCAGCTCTATGTAGTCCTTCAATTGCAGTTCATTATTACTTCCCTTGAGTAAGTCACCATATTTCAGCCAGTTGTTCCTGCCATACTGTCTGCGGAAAAAAGCCTCTACGAATTCTCAACTTTCAGACACTTATTTCTCATTCTGAAAAGAAAGTTCTTGGAAGTATAGATTTTTTTTGACATGTTTCTTATTTTTCCTTCCATAAATTCGTGATTCATTGACTAACTGAGATCTAACAATCAGTCCTCTTGAGAAATATAGCAGGAATGGGTAAACCCAGGTCTCTTTTCACAGGCCCTCCTCTCTCTCATCATTCTATCCTTCCTTCCTTCTCTCTTTCCTTCCTCCTTCCCTTCCTCTTTTCCTCCATTCCTGATCGTCTTCCGGGTCGCCAGGGCAATCAGCCGCCGCAGATCGCCGACTGTTCCCGCTACAGGCCCAGATCGCCTCCCGGGACGGCAGGCACTCCAAAGCCGGGATGGCAGGCACTCCATGGCAGGGTGATCAGCCAATCGAGAGCGCCTCTGCTGGAACGGCTGGGGGCAAGAACGGGCAGAGGCCTGCAGCCTCCGATCGTCTGCTGCTCTGTTCTGCTCTGCTGCGGTGGCGGCTGGGTCCGCTTTGCCATCCTCTGGGCTGGGTCCATTGGGCCATTCCATCTTGGGATCCTCCCTCTCTTGAGGATGTCAGCCTCCATCTTGGTTCGCACCTTGTCTTCTTGAATTTCATTTCCTTTTATTTTAGTGGTTTTTATTATTATTTTATAATAATTTTATTATAATAATATAATAAATAATATAATATAATGTTATATTATATTATAATTTCAACATATTATAATGTCTATATATATTATAATATCATAATTATGATATTAATACTTATAATATATGAATATTTCTTGATATATTAATGTGTTAATATTAATGATGTGTAATATATAGTAAATACTAGCTTGGGGACCCGGTTGCTGCCCGGGTCATTTGAGAAAGGTATTTTGTGCCAAGGTTGGTCCTTATCCGTTGTTTATGTGGCTTGCAGTGGTCTCGGGAAGTGAGGGAAGGTGCTGGGAGTCCCATCGTCCATGGTCCATCCTCCTCCAAACTGCACCAGGATGTAGAATGAGTCATGGGGATTATGTGTGGCAAATTTTGTCTTGCTCAGTTATTGGATGACGGTTGCAGCAGTCTTGGGAAGTGAGTGGAGGTACTTCAAGTCCCATCATCCATGGTCCATCCTCCTCGATACTGCACCAGGATGTAGAATGAGTCATGGGGGCTCTGTGTGCCAAGTTTGGTCTTGATCAGTCTTTGGATGAGGTTGGCAGTGGTCTTGTGAAGTGAGTGGAGGTACTTCAAGTCCCATCATCCTCGGTCCACCCTCCTCCGAACTGCACCAGGATGTAAGGGTGGATCATGGGGGCTTTGTGTGCCAAGTGTGGTCATGATCATGCACTGGATGAGGGTCGCAGCGGGCTCGGGAAGTGAGTGGAGGTACTTGAAATCCCATGGTCCGCCCTCCTCTAAACTGCAGTAAGATGGAGTGTGGGTCACGGGGGCAGTGTGTGCCAAGTTTTGTCTGTATCGGTCTTTGTTCAGGGCTGCAGTGGTCTGTGGGGAATGAAGGGCTTGAAAGTACTACAAATCCCATAATTCGTGGAGGTACTTCAAGTCCCATCATCCATGGCCCACCCTCCCCCAAACTGCAGTAGACTGTAGCATGGGTCATAGGGGCTCTGTGTGCCAAGGTTGGTTACTGTCAATTCACGCCATACACAATGTCCCATTAAGTAGAGCCTAGCCCGCACCTCCCGCCGCAAACACTGACTTTTATTATATACATAGATAATAAATAAATAAATAAATAATGTAGAATAGAATGTAGTTCAACCTTTAGGTGCGGCACTCCATAATATTTTTTGGCTTTCGTGTGTCCCCTTGGAAAAAAATAATTGCCCACCCCTGTTCTATAGTGTAGCTCAGGGCTGTCCAACTTCTACTGGCCCAGGGGCCTGAATTCCGGTCACTGATGACCTGGGGGGCCGTAGGTCCTGCCCCTGCCCTGGCTCCGCCCCCTCCCCGCCCCCGGCTCCGCCCTCTCACCTGACTCCGCCCCCACCCCTGCATGCATACAGTCAAATACAATCTTTTACTGAAATAAAATGCAGGGATAAGATATTAAATTATTTAATATAATATATATATTAATTACATCCTCCCCTCCCCCCTTATTTTAATTTAATATTAAATATATTTAATTCCATCCTCCCCTCTCCCCTTATTTTTATTTAATATTAAATATATTTAATTCCATCCTCCCCTCCCCCTTATTTTTATTTAATATTAAATATATTTAATTCCATCCTCCCTCCCCCTTATTTTTATTTAATATTAAATATATTTAATTCCATCCTCCCTCCCCCTTATTTTTATTTAATATTAAATATATTTAATTCCATCCTCCCTCCCCCCTTATTTTAATTTAATATTAAATATATTTAATCCCATCCTCCCCTCACCCCTTATTTTTATTTAATATTAAATATATTTAATTCCATCCTCCCTCCCCTTATTTTTATTTAATATTAAATATATTTAATCCCATCCTCCCATCTCCCCTTATTTTTATTTAATATTAAATATATTTAATTCCATCCTCCCCTCTCCCCTTATTTTTATTTAATATTAAATATATTTAATTCCATCCTCCCTCCCCTTATTTTTATTTAATATTAAATATATTTAATTCCATCCTCCCTCCCCTTATTTTAATTTAATATTAAATATATTTAATTCCATCCTCCCCTCCCCTTATTTTTATTTAATATTAAATATATTTATTGCCATCCTCCCCTCACCTTATTTTTATTTATTATTAAATATATTTAATTCCATCCTCCCTCCCCTTATTTTAATTTAATATTAAATATATTTAATTCCATCCTCCCTCCCTCTTATTTTTATTTAATATTAAATATATTTAATTCCATCCTCCCTCCCCTTATTTTTATTTAATATTAAATATATTTAATTCCATCCTCCCTCCCTCTTATTTTTATTTAATATTAAATATATTTAATTCCATCCTCCCCTCTCCCCTTATTTTTATTTAATATTAAATATATTTAATTCCATCCTCCCCTCCCTCTTATTTTTATTTAATATTAAATATATTTAATTCCATCCTCCCCTCCCCCTTATTTTTATTTAATATTAAATATATTTAATTCCATCCTACCCTCTCCACTTATTTTTATTTAATATTAAATATATTTAATTCCATCCTCCCCTCTCCCCTTATTTTTATTTAATATTAAATATATTTAATTCCATCCTCCCCTCCCTCTTATTTTTATTTAATATTAAATATATTTAATTCCATCCTCCCTCCCCCTTATTTTTATTTAATATTAAATATATTTAATTCCATCCTCCCCTCCCCCTTATTTTTATTTAATATTAAATATATTTAATTCCATCCTCCCCTCCCTCTTATTTTTATTTAATATTAAATATATTTAATTCCATCCTCCCCTCCCTCTTATTTTTATTTAATATTAAATATATTTAATTCCATCCTCCCCTCCCCCCTTATTTTAATGTATCCCATCTCCCCTTATTTCATCTTTAAATATATTTAATTTTATATTTAATACATGAGGGGAGAGAGCGACGACCGACTGAGTCGAAGAAGGTCCTAATCGCGTCTGTGGGCCTCAGCGATCCAGTAGTAGAGTAGCCGAAGAGTATCGCGAGAATACGCAATCCACACGGGATTTCGCTGTCAACGCCGGCGTGATCTCGCCTTGGCAGCGAAATCCTGTGTGGATTGCGTATTCTTGCGATACTTGCTCCGAACCCAGAAGTAGGGTTTTTTTTAAAAAAAAAATTATTTATTTTATTTTTCAATTTTTATTTTTTATTAAAAAGCTCAGGGGGGCGGAGGGAAGGGGCTGGGGGGCCGTATACGGCCCCAGGGCCGCCAGTTAGACAGCCCTGGTGTAGCTTAAGCATCTGAGGGGAAAAAGAAAAAGGCCTGAGGGTGTTGGGAATGGTGGGAGTTGGAGTCCAAAACACCTGGAGGGCCAAAGTATGACCATGCATGGTGTAGATCAGGGGTGGGCAACTATTTTTTCCAAGGGGCCACATGAGAGCAAAAAAATATTATGCAGGGCCGCACCTAAAGGCGGAACTACATGCTAATCTACATAATTTATTTATTTCACTTACTATATTTACCATATATTACACATCATTAATATTAACATATTAATATATCAAGAAATATTCATATATTATTAGTATTATTATCATAATTATTATATTATAGTACAGGGGTGGGAAATAATATCCATGAAGCAATTAAATTTATATTATATCTCCCAGAACACAATTATATCAATGAAGCAATCAATTTAATATTATATCTCCCAGAACACAATAACATACCTCTTCTTTCCTCCTTTGGAAGAGGAGGTCCGAGCAGCGCCCTTCCTGGCGAAGCCAGGAGGCCGTGGCAGCGCTGCTTACCAGGCGAAAAAGGGAGGCCCGGGCAGGTAGAAAGCCATGCGTGGCTTTGTTTACGGCAAAAGCAAGCAGGGGAGTCGACTACGGGGTCCCCTTCCTCTTGCGCATGCTTGAAAACAAACTCCGGAGGACGCCCCGCCCCCTGAGCGTCTCCCGCGATGAGGTCGCAGCCGGCATCGGCGAACACGCTCAGGGGGTGGCGCTTCCTCCGCAGTTTGTTTGGCAACGTGACCGAGAGGACGGGGACCCCGCGTTACGCCTCCTATGCTTACTTTTTGCTTTGTATCTGGCGAACGCGGGGTCCCCTTCCTCTTGTTCACGTTGCCAAACAAACTGCGGAGGAAGCGCTGCCCACTGAGCGTGTTCGGCGATGCCGGCTGCGACATCATCGCGGGAGACGCTCAGGGGGCGGGGCGTCCTCCGGAGTTTGTTTTCAAGCGTGCGTGAGAGGAAGGGGACCCCACGTTCGCCTCCCTTGCTTGCTTTTGCCGTAAACAAAGCCACGCATGGCTTTCTACCTGCCCGGGCCTCCCTTTTTCGCCCGGTAAGCAGCGCTGCAACCGGCTCCCTCTCTCCCCAATAAGCAGCGCTGCCCAAGGTCCCTCGGGCCGGATGGGAGCGCCCAAGGTGCCGCATCCGGCCCCCCGGGCCGCCAAATGCCCATCCCTGGTGTAGATGCATCACTAGTCTTTACCTCTTATACAATTAAGCAGTATTCATACATTTTGCATTCCTTTAATTGATATTTTGGGCATTCTGTGTTGCTCTCTGCAAGATTTCCAAATCTGCATCCTCTGCCTGGAGATGGAGAGATGGAGCGACGTGCGGACCGTGCTCACATCGCGCTCGTCCATCAGAAGCCCAAAGGGTGACAGGAGAGGAGTAAAAACCCAAAGCCGACGGTATTAAGAGTTCCTGGACACATTTTCCCAGAGCCTTCTAATAGGATCTGAAGACAGTTAGGCATCACTTATGCGAAGCCCGGCGAGCGAGCCATGATTTCCTTGATGGAGTGTCTTCACCGGGTCATCTGTGGCTTCGCTTATGGGCCTCCGCTAAGAAAACTACCCCCGCCAAAGCCGGGACATTCCTAGAAATGAATATGAGTTCTCAGCATAGAAATGAGGATGTTCAATTGTGGGGGGCGACATTTTTCTCTGTCCCGCAAGAGAGAGGCCGCAGTGATAGATGCAAGCCACAAAGCCAAGGCGTCCTCCTGAAGTCTCTTGCAGACAGGCAGAATGCGCAAGCGGTGCCATTTGGGAGGCACAGGATTTATCTAACAACATCGCTGCCTTTCTTGCTCTGAGTCTTCTGTTCTGCAAGAAAGTGCCAAGACACAGCCCAAGCAAGTGCATGGTATGGTGGTTCATTTCCATACACCCCCCCCCCCCAGTGGCACAGGTTCAAATCTGGGGAGCAGGTTGAGCTCCTGCTGTTAGCCCCAGCTTCTGCCGACCTAGCAGTTCGAAAACATGCAAATGTGAGTAGATCAATAGGTACCTCTGTCAGATTATTGCATTTTGAATAGCAATTCATGAGTCAGCACAAGATATATTTTCACAGTTTGAGATGACCTGCAGTGTGACATGTTTGACACCAGATGGCGCTGTCTCAAGACTGCTAAATGGAACCTTGAGGAATGTCAGTTACAAAGTGACAGTTGGGATTTAATATCTGTGAGGAAAGGATGTTTAGAAAGGTAGCTGTGATGGCTGTTGTTTTTCGATGTTTTGCCAGTTATTGTTAAATACAATTCAATACAAAGTTATATATTTACCTTGTGAATTGAATGAGAGTTTCATTATTCACTCGAACAGAGACTGGAGCTTTTGGGCCGATGGGGAATTAAACTTCTATATTTCTGTTGCCTATCCGCTGTGACATAAATACTCTACGCCGAAGAACCTCTACGTCGCATCTCGCAGCCTTAGATCATCTGGGGAGGCCCTTCTCTCGCTCCCGCCAGCATCACAAATGCGGTTGGTGGGGAGGAGAGATAGGGCCTTCTCGGCGGTGGCCCCTCGCCTATGGAACGTATTCCCAAATGAAATAAGATCAACAGTGGTCCATGCAGTCATGCTGGCAGGGCTGGATTTTACCGTTACGAGAACTACACGGCCGCGGAGGGCGCCACATATTCAGGGGCGCATACTCCCCTTCTCAGTCTCTGGCCCATGGAAGGCGGCCCGCCCGCGCCGCACCAAATGTGGCACGAGCAGGCCAGAGCCGCCCTCAGAGGTTCCACGAGGCCGGAGCCTGAGGAGGAGCGCCCAGCTGCGTCCGGCCCTGGCCGCCAAACCCTCTTCCTCAGTCTTTGGCCTTGTGGAGGTGCGCATGTGCGCCGGGTGCGCATGCGCGGAACCAGCTGGCTCCGCGCATGCGCACCCTCCACAAGGCCGGAGAGTGAGGGGGCGCCAAAAGAATGTTTGCTTACCATTTGAAATTACCCTAATCCGGCCCTGCATGCTGGCCACATGACCTTGGAGGTGTCTATAGACAACGGCAGCTCTTTGGCTTAGAAATGGAAATGAGCACTACCCACTAGAGTTGGACACAACAAGACTTAATGTCAGGGGAAAACCATAATAATAATAATAATAATAATAATGACATCAGTATGGAGTTCGGCCTAGAAAAATGTGCCACAGTGGCATTAAAGAAAGATAAAATTACACATAGCGAGGGCATAGAGATGCCAAACTGAGAAACCATAAAACGCAATCGGCCTAAAGCCTATAAATGTCTGGACATACTACAGTGGGACAATATCAAGCATGGGCATGTGAGAAATGTGGTCAGCAAAGAATATATCCAAAGAGTCAGAAAAGTTTTGAAGAGCAAATTAAATGATGGAAATACAATCAAGGCTCTCAACACCTGGGCCATCCCCATCATTAGATACACTGCAGGAATTGTGAACTGGACACAAGCAGAGCTGGATGATCTTCTACAGTGTTGCGAAAGTTCTGGTGGTGAAAACTAGGTGGCGCTGGTGCTTTGCTTCTACAGTGTTGCTAAAGTTCTGGTGGTGAAAACTAGGTGGCGCTGGTGCTTTGCTTCTACAGTGTTCCTAAAGTTCTGGTGGTGAAAACTAGGTGGCGCTGGTGCTTTGCTTCTACAATGTTCCTAAAGTTCTGGTGGTGAAAACTAGGTGGCGCTGGTGCTTTGCTTCTACAGTGTTGCTAAAGTTCTGGTGGTGAAAACTAGGTGGCGCTGGTGCTTTGCTTCTACAGTGTTGCTAAAGTTCTGGTGGTGAAAACTAGGTGGCGCTGGTGCTTTGCTTCTACAGTGTTGCGAAAGTTCTGGTGGTGAAAACTAGGTGGCGCTGGTGCTTTGCTTCTACAGTGTTGCGAAAGTTCTGGTGGTGAAAACTAGGTGGCGCTGGTGCTTTGCTTCTACAGTGTTGCGAAAGTTCTGGTGGTGAAAACTAGGTGGCGCTGGTGCTTTGCTTCTACAGTGTTGCTAAAGTTCTGGTGGTGAAAACTAGGTGGCGCTGGTGCTTTGCTTCTACAGTGTTGCGAAAGTTCTGGTGGTGAAAACTAGGTGGCGCTGGTGCTTTGCTTCTACAGTGTTGCTAAAGTTCTGGTGGTGAAAACTAGGTGGCGCTGGTGCTTTGCTTCTACAGTGTTGCGAAAGTTCTGGTGGTGAAAACTAGGTGGCGCTGGTGCTTTGCTTCTACAGTGTTGCTAAAGTTCTGGTGGTGAAAACTAGGTGGCGCTGGTGCTTTGCTTCTACAGTGTTGCTAAAGTTCTGGTGGTGAAAACTAGGTGGCGCTGGTGCTTTGCTTCTACAGTGTTGCTAAAGTTCTGGTGGTGAAAACTAGGTGGCGCTGGTGCTTTGCTTCTACAGTGTTGCTAAAGTTCTGGTGGTGAAAACTAGGTGGCGCTGGTGCTTTGCTTCTACAGTGTTGCGAAAGTTCTGGTGGTGAAAACTAGGTGGCGCTGGTGCTTTGCTTCTACAGTGTTGCTAAAGTTCTGGTGGTGAAAAACTAGGTGGCCCTGGTGCTTTGCTTCTACAGTGTTGCGAAAGTTCTGGTGGTGAAAACTAGGTGGCGCTGGTGCTTTGCTTCTACAGTGTTGCTAAAGTTCTGGTGGTGAAAACTAGGTGGCGCTGGTGCTTTGCTTCTACAGTGTTGCTAAAGTTCTGGTGGTGAAAACTAGGTGGCGCTGGTGCTTTGCTTCTACAGTGTTGCTAAAGTTCTGGTGGTGACCATTTCAGAACTCTAACAAAACTTTCAAAATTTCGTTATAAATGGCAGTTCCTAATTGGTTCTGTCTTAAAAATCACCAATAATGAAATAATAATGAAGTTTTGAAAGTTTGGTTAGAGTTCTGAAATGTTTACCACCAGAACTTTAGCAAAGCACCAGCGCCACCTAGTGTTCACCACCAGAACTTTAGTTTTATAAGTACTTTAGAACCATTTAGAACCATGTTTGTCCAGGCCTAGTAGGTGCACCCTTTGTTTCCTACAGTTCCCTGACAGCTGAGTGCAAACTACTTTTGCATTGTTTGCAGCAACTGAAGTAAGCTGAGTGAAAAGGGAGAAAGCAGGAGGAGGGGAGAGAAACTGGGACCATTTAAAAGCAGTGAAAAAGTGGGATTTATTTATTTACTTTATTTATATTCCGCTCTTCTCACCCCGAAGAAGACTCAGAGCGGATTACAGTACGCATACTTTGCAGACAATCCCTGCAGTTCAACAAATGACATATATAGACGAACACACGACATATAGACGAACAGAGGCAAACTTCTGGCCACCAGGGGGAGCTGACACACTCCTCATCTCTCAGCGTTTTCCAGCGTCCCTTTGTTGTTTCTTCCGCATTCATCAGCGATTCCTGGGGTTCTTTTTATGGCCTCATAAATTAGTCAAAATTTGCCTCCCCACTTTAATGTGGTACCTTTATCTCCTACTTGACAGATGCAACTGTCTTTCGGGCTGCAAAGGTCGAAAGCAGGCTACACTCAAGGTCAAGCACCCACCTCGACCCGGGCAGGCCTCGAACTCATGACCTACTGGTCAGCGAGATCTTGACACTTAGCCAGCTGCGCCACATTCCCAGTGGCGGGATGAGTGAGAATTAATTGGGACTGTCTCTTTCAAATGGGGATCGTTGGATAATATGGACCATACAGCACCGGGAATGTGGCGCAGCTGGCTGGGTGTTAGCTGCATAAGATCTCTACTGACCAGAAGGTCATGAGTTCGAGGCCTGCCCGGGTCGGGGTGAGCTCTCGACCAATTTGTGTAGCTTGTTGTCGACCTTTGCAACCCGAAAGACAGTTGCATCTGTCAAGTAGGAAATTTAGGTACCACTTTGTGGGGAGGCTAAATTTAACTGATTTACGAGGCCACAAAAATCTCCAGGAAGTACACAAAAAGAATGAAGGAGTGCGACAGCTCCCCCTGGTGGCCAGAAGCTGGAATGTTAAATTGCCTCTTGAGTGTCTGTCTATATATGTTGTATGTCAATGGCATTGAATGTTTGCCTGTATATGTGCATTGTGATCCGCCCTGAGTCCCCTGCGGGGTGAGAAGGGCGGAATATAAATACTGCAAATAAATAAATAAATAAATAAATAAATAAATAAATAAATAAATAAATTCAGGCCTATGTCTCGCCCGACTGCCCCTCTTTTTTTGCAAGATCGAAGGCCTTTGTTCTTCTTCTAGGCAAACAGGGATGAAATATAGCAGAGCCAAAGCCCACCGGCAGCCAGGACATATTTCTCATCCCTGGGACAAAGGAGCGAACGCACGGGCGACACAACCATCTGGTGGAGAGAAACCAGGGAGAAGGCGGCTCTGTAAAAAGGAGATATACGCCTCGAAATAAAACATTGATGAATGAAGGCCCTGGAAGCTGAGATGAAAGTGAAGCAGTCCAGACGGGTAAATCATTTTGATACTCATGTTAGCCGTGAAATTATGTTTCTCTACTTTTGGGGATGTTTCTTGTTTTAAACACACACACCTCCGCCCCTAGTTCTGCTGACAGCAAAGCAGGCGACGGAAAACCCTTCCAGATATGCTGCTGACACAGAGGCCGGGCGAGCGAAGACTTCTGAGTCTTGATGCTGCCTCTCTTCCGCTCCCAGAAGAGGACCGGAAGGCAAAGGGACCGTGCGGGCCACTTTCACAGGAGGAGCTGAGGGACGTGGGTCCGACCACAGCAACGTTCTCCAACGCAGCCCTCCTCCTGCGAAGGTCGCTCTTGGCCCACCCTGTGGCTGGGAAGTGACGAAGGGGAAGCGATGGCGCCGCCGCCATGGACGCTCTTCCGGCCCCTTTTCACTCTCCTCCGCCGCCTCCGTGCTACTCCCTGAAGAGGAGGACGAAAGGGACCCCCGCGCGATCGCTCTCCCTTCGCCCGTTTCTTCTGGGAGCGGTTGAGAGATCGCGGGGGGGGCCCCTTTCCTCCTCCACTTCAGGAAGCAGCACTGAACCGGCGGAGGAGGCGCACAGGGGCCGGAAGAACGGCCATGGCGCCGCCGCCATCGCTCCCCCTTCGCCACTTCCCTGCCACAGGGTGGGCCGAAGAGCGACCTTTGCAGGGAAGAGGGCTGTGGTGGAGAATGGTGCTCTGGTCGGGACCACGTCCTCCACCTCCTCCTGCGAAAGGGGCCCGCACGGTCTCTCTCCCTTCCCCTCCTCTTCTGGGAACGGCAGAGAGGCACCGGAGGAGAGCGAGAAGGCGGCCATCAGGAACCAGAACAGACGGACAATGAAGACACAGGCAAGCCGACAAAAAACTAAACAAAAAAAACCCACTACTGCACACACACAAAAAACCAACACAAATAAACACATACATAGACAGCAATACCATATATATATATACACACACATACAAATACATACAGACACAAAACCACAAACACATATATAAACAAACCCATACCTTCACCCACACACACACACACACACCCCAAATATACACAGACACAAATAAAAACACACACACAACAAATAAACACACATACAACCATACATACACACAACCAAACACATATATACACACACACACAACACACACTCACATCACTACATACCCTTACATACTTTTCAACATCTCCTACATAGGGCACAGCAACGCGTGCCGGGTTAAGCTAGTAAAACATTAAAACATTAAAATTTACATGTCACATCACGAGGTGTTGGAAAGAAAGCACAAAGCATTTCCTTGAACCAGATCTATTAGGCAATTGGATTAAACGATCACCCTAGGCCAGGGGTGCTCATTATGGTGATCGGGAGCACCTAGGTGATCTTTGGCCCTCTTCCAGGTGATCTTTCGGCCTCACCAGCCGGATGGCGCGCTCCTGCCATGCGCGTGCACGTGCGCTCCCCCCGCCGCCTTCACGGGGCTTCTTTTGACAAAATGAGGCTTTATTGGGCGAGCCCTGGCACTTGTCTTGCCACGCACGGTGTGGTGACATGACTGCCCATTGGTTGCTGCTGGGGGGGGGGGGGGAGCAAGACGAAGGCATGCACACGGATAGGATGCGAGGCTGTGGGAGGGATGGAGGGAATGTGTGTGTGTGTGTGAGAGAGAGAGAGACAAGGAGAGAAGAAAGAAATCCGGAGAACTTTTTCGGATCCTTTTGGCAGGCAGGCAGGCTGGCGCTGGAAGGAGAGAGGGAGAGAGAGAGAGAGAAAGAGGCTAAAGAGGCCGGGCAAAGTGGGGCAAAGCCAAGCAAACCCTGCTGCTGCCCTCGGGACGCAAACCCTGCTGCGCCCCGTGCGGACGGAAGGCTGCAGTGGGAGTGTGCACGCGCACGCACACGCTCACATGCACAACAGGTGATCTTTTCAACTTGATTGTTCATATAGTAGCTCGCATGATGAAAAAGTGTGGGCACCCCTGCCCTAGGCCAATGCGCCTAGTCGAAGGCTAGTCTAAAAAATGTGGTCTTAACAGCCCTCCGAAAGGGGATGAGCTCTGGGATGGCTCGGGTGTCATCTGGGAGGGAGTTCCATAACACCGGAGCTGCCACAGAGAAAGCTCTCTGCCTAGTTGTAGACAGATGGCAGGAGCGCATTGATGGCACCAGTAACAGATTCTGTTCCTCTGAACGTAGTGATCTCGGGGGAATATACGGGGCAAGGCGGTCCTTCAGGTACGCAGGCCCTAAGCCGTGCAAGGCCTTAAAGGTTAAAACCAGCACCTTGAAGGCAATTCGGTACTCAATGGGAAGCCAGTGCAGTTGCCGAAGGATGGGCGTGATGTGCTCCCTCACTGGTGCTCCCACCAGCAAGCGAGCAGCGGCATTCTGCACCAGCTTGAGTTTCCGGATTGTCGGCAAGGGAAGGCCAACGTAGAGGGCGTTACAGTAGTCCAGCCTTGAGATGACCGTCGCTTGGATCACCGTGGTCGGCAACTGGATATCCCTATCGCCCGGACGACCCAGCCATAGGATTTGAAAAATAAAAATGACTTTTTTAAATCCAAAAACCTGTGTTTTATTCAAAAGTCACAGACTTATTGACCCGCCCTCGTACATAAGGCAAGAGGAGACTGGATGGACTTTGACTTGCCTTCTCAGTGCTCAACAATCCTGCATTTCCCGTTTGTTTCTCTGTTTGTTTGTTTGTTCGATTGTTTGTTCGACTTCTTAGCCGCCACTCCCTGGTGGCTCGGGGCGGCTCACAATCCAGGAGAAGTAAACAACAATAAACATTAAACACTAAAAATACAGTGGTAAGCATTAAAATATTACATTAAAAACAACAGTACTAACTAAAACTAACATATATGGCTAGACTGACTCTACATTAAAAGCTTGCCGAAAAAGCCAGGTTTACATGCTTTTCGGAAGGTCAGAAGGTCGCGGAGTGACCTGACCTCTGGCGGCAAGGAATTCCAGAGCGTAGGGGCAATTATGGAGAATGCCCTTCTTCAGGGGCGGTCTAAGGTAATTTTAAATGGTAGACGAACATTATTTTGGCGCCCCCAAAAAACACATTATTTTGCCACCCCACATGTAAAACTAATATACAATTAGAATTTCACAATATCATTTGTAGTATGATATAGAATCAATGTATATACAATATATTATACCATACTCATACTATATTATATCATAATTATATTATACTACATTACAATATAATTATATTATAATATATTGATATTATAATATAATGTAACATTCTATTATATTATTATTATAAAATAATAAAATTATTTATTTAAATGAAATTATCCTCTACTAAATATTTTCATTACTCCTATAAAACTCAAATAACCCAAAATAAAGTAAAATAAAATATTATATATTACTATTTTGTACAATACCACTATACTGCAACATTGTTTGTAATATTACATGTAATATAAAATATATCATTATTCTATTGTTATATTGTATTTGTATTATATTGTATGACAATATTAAGCAGAACTGTATAATAATCAACATGAAATGCAATGTAAATGCATCAAAATCAGAATATATTACCTATCACCCGTCTCATAATTCATAGGAGTCTCCCATAAGTCCAAAATTAGGATCCCAATGTAAATGTAAATAGAAAAACAGCCAAAATGTTCAAATGAGGGTCGAATACAGGCAGCGCGGCCTGGGCAAAGCTTGGGCCCCTCCTCCTTCTAAGTGTTTGGCCCCCAACTCCCACAACTCATAGCCTCAGGCCCCTCAGGTCTAGATAGAAATAGAGCCAAAGAAAGGAAGGAGGGAGAGAAGAGGTCACAGAGGAGGAGGAGGAGGAGGAAAGCCCTTCATTCATTCCTTCACCGATTCTTTTCTCCTTCCCCGCAAACAGGCGTGCGCAGCGGAGACAAACGGAGAGGGGAAGCACTCCCTGCCTGCCCGATAGGGAGTGCTTTGCTTACAGGCTTCTGCGCAAGGGAGCTACTGGGCATGCGCATGCAGTTGCTCCTGCGCTCAACTTCAGCTCCGGAGCAACTGCGCCTGCGTGAAAACCTCCGCGCGTGCCCAGAAGCGGCATCGGAGTGCACAAGGCCGGGGTCAAAAAGCAGGCAGCTGCAGCACTGTCTGAGGAACATCGGCAGGGGCCAGGATGGCGCCCATGCGCCAGGATGGCACCCCTTTCCCAGATGGCGCCCTAGGCGGCCGCCTACTTGGCCTATCTTGTAGGACCGCCCCTGCCCTTCTTCTCGTCGACGTAAGACGATAGGCTTCGGTGCTCGGGATGAGGTGAAGGTCTTGGTCCTCAGATCTCGGTGATCTCATGGGACAATATGGGGTAAGGCGGTCCCTCAAGTACACTGGCCCCAGACCATACAAGGCCTTGAAGGTCACAACCAACACTTTGAAGGTGATCCGGAATTCAATAGGCAGCCAGTGCAGTTCCTGCGGCACAGGTGTAATGTAGTGGTCCACAGAGGTGCCTGTGAGCACACGGGCTGCAGCGTTCTGCACTAGCTTGAGTTTCCGGGTCACCGACAGAGGCCAATGTAGAGAGCGTTACAGTAGTCTAATCTCGAGATGACTGTCGCTTGGATCACCGTGGCCAGGTCACGTCGGGACAGGTAGGGGGCCAGCCTCCAAGCCTGGCGAAGATGGAAGAACGCAGCTCGGCTAAGCATGGAGACCTGGGTCTCCATGGAGAGCCGAGTGTCCAGATGGACTCCAAGGCTTTTTACTGAAGGCGACCGGCATAAAGCCACGCCGTCCAGTGTCGGAAGCTGGAGACCCCCACTGCCCGGGCGACCTAGCCAAAGGATCTCCATCTTCGCTGGATTCACCTTCAACCTACTGGCTTGCAGCCATCCAGTAACTGCTTCAAGTACCGAGTTGGGCTGGTCCTCCATCCTCAGAATGAGCTGAGTGTCATCAACGTACTGATGACACTCGAGCCCAAACAGGCCCGGATTACCAATAAGGCCACCCTAGGCCATGGCCATGGGCGGCAGCCATGGGGGGGGCGGCGGATCCGGACCCCCAAAATAAAAAAAAGTTTTCTAAAAAAGTTTGATGTCCTGGCACTCCTGTGCCTGCTCGCAGAGTGCCATAGGCCCTAGACGCGACTTCCCGCTGCCCCCTCCTCGCGTTGCGTCAGCCCCACCCCTCCTTCCTTCACTGAAGTTAGGAGGGGCGGGCCGACGCCACGTCAGGGGGGAGGAGGTGGAGAGAAACCTCGCCGCTCCTCCTCTCTGGCGTGGTAAACCCACGCCAGGGGAGGAAGGGGGTGGGAGGAGCCCGCACCGCCCCGTCCTCTCTGGCGTGGGTGAAGCCATGCCAGGGAGGAGGAGGCGGGGAGAAGCCTCGCCGCCCCTCCTCTCTGGCGTCGTCAGCCACACCAGGGAGGAAGGGGCGGGGAGGAGCCTCGCCGCCCCTCCTCCCTGGCATCGTCGGCCCCTCCTTCAGTGAGGATGAAGGAGGGCTCCACCCCCCGCAAGCGGCCCTCCCCTCGCAAGCGGCCCCACCCCCGGGGCTGGGGCGGCGCTTCCAAAGTCTGGCCTAGGGCGGTACAATCAGCTGATCCGGGCCTGAGCCCAAAGCTACGCACCAGCTGGGCAAGTGGTCGCATGTAGATGTTAAACAACAGAGGGGAAAGGATGGACCCCTGGGAACCCCTGGAATTAGTGGGGAAGCCCGGAGACCACCTCGCCCCTCCTCACTCGCTGTGTCCCGTTCCGGAGGAAGGAGGACAGCCAGTTCAAAGCCGTCCCCCTTACCCGGCCCGGCAAGGCCGTGGATCAAAAGATTGTGTCGACAGTATCAAACGCTGCCGTGAGGTCAATAGCACCAGCAGCGCAATCCTACTTGATCCAGGTGGCAGGTGCAGCTGATCTGTGATGGAGACCAGAACCGTCTCGGTCCCATGCCCCGAACGGAAGCCGGACTGGAAGAGGTCTAGCCAGTTGCGTCATCTAGGAAAGCTTGCAGCTGTTCCATTGCATGTTTCAACCACCTTGCCCAGGTACAATAGGTTCGAACACCTATGTTTGTGTGAAATACAGTACAAATGGGGAGACGTTCCTTTAGTTCCAGCAAGGTGTTCAGAACCCTCTCTGTAATATCGCAACCAACTCTGATTCGGCATTATACTCATCTGATGGCTTGGAGATATATAAATATATATATATATATATATATATATATATATATATATATATATAGCTCTGAAAATAAAATTGGAGCTGTAAAGCAAGCAATAGGAGAACGCTTTTTCATACTGTAGAGTTTGGCGAATTTCTATAATCACTTAAAACTAAGGAAGCTTGTGTTTCGCCGTGTTTTCCGCCTGTATCCCTCTTCCTTTATGGTTATTATTCATTATACAGTCATTTGTACACTGTTTTGGCAGGCATCCACTGTTGCATAAAATTAAAGTCACTGCATCTAGTTTTTGCCCACAGGTCTTTGATGAAAACACCAGGAACGTTTTTATTTGAATGTCAAAGTTTGTCAACCATTAAACTGATTGATTTTTCATTATACCATTCATAGAGGAGGCAATCTCAGCCTGTGCCCTTCAACATTACACTGAGAGATATATACTCATCTCTTGAGGAAGGAGGCGAAAATTTATCCTTCCTGCTTATGCTTTATAAAAATGATATTTTTGGCACGGAAGAGCACATGTTTCTAAGTGAGCGCTGTATAGGAATTGTTTTGTTAATATGCCCGAGACAGGTACGCCGCCGTAATTCAGTTCTCATGAAAATAAAATGAAAAGACATAACAGAGCTGTAAAGTTTCACTTTAACAACTTTTCAATTGGCTTCACGGATAAGAGGATCAACAAGGGTTTCCTGAAACGGTTCAGGAAAGCAAGACGGGGGGCGGGGGGGGGGTGAGAGGGAGAAAGACGCACCTTCTGTAGCACTGCTTAACCTGCGGCCCCCGGTGCACAGTCCATGCGACAGGTCGGAGGGGTGACTCTGGGGACAGCGCAGGTGAGTTCCTCTGTCAGCTACAACTCCCATGTGGGAGAAGAGACGACGTTTTATCAGCCTTCCACAAAGATGATGAACATCTGGGTGTCCCTAGACCAGTACTTCCTTAACCTTTTTGAGCCGGCACACTTTTTACATTTCAAAAATCCTGGTGCACACCACCAACCAAAATGACACACAATGACACTCTGACACAGTAATACATACAGTGAATATGTTTTTAAATGTATTAATACACTCAGTGTGAAACCTGGGCCTGTTTCTATGAAAACAAAATAGATATCATGGCAGGAAAGGAAGAAAGACTCAAAATTCACACACAGATCTCTCTATAACCAAGAGAAAATACCATAAGAGTTTGGTTGGCATTTGGCCTTGAGTTTGGAGTTGTAGTTCACCTATATCAGAGAGCACTGTGGACTCAAAATATTGGACCAGGACCAAACTTGACATGAATACTCAATATGCCCAAATGTGAACACAGATGGAGTTTGGGGGAAATAGACAGGGAGGAACGGAGGCCGAGAGCGGTTTTGCACGCACGAAGAGGAGGAGGAGGGCGGGGCAGGGCCCCGCAAGGGGGCGTTTCTCCTGGTTTGTTGCCCGCCGGGCTTGGTGGAGCCGCAACCGGGAGAAAGGCTTCCTCGAAGAAAACAGAGGAGATGAATCTTGGCCCCTGGCTGCTCCAGCCAAGCGTCCGAGATTTACCTATTCCCAGGCCTCCCTCACAGCGGAGGGAGACCTGGGGGAAACGGAGGATGGATCTGGCCCCGGCTGCCTTGCGGCACACCAGAAACGCGTTTCACGGCACACCAGATGATCCGTCACAGAATAGTAGTGTGGGGG
>JARBWK010000170.1:0-54689 GCA_030556195.1 Anolis apletophallus | reverse complement strand
GGGGGCCAGCTGCAGCGGTGGCAGAGGCGGGTGGCGGCGGAGGCAGGGGTGGCGCGTGGCGCCTCCCAGCCAGTGACTCCCCGCCCAGCCGGAGCACCCACGCGCCGCGCATACATGCGGGAATTGCAAAGGCCAGCTCTGTCAGCAGACCTCAAAACTTGAGGATGCCTGCCATGGATGCAGGCAAAACGTCAGGAGAGAATGCTTCTGGAACATGGCCATACAACCCGGAAAACTTATAGCAACTAAATCAGTGAGGTTTATATATCTCTTGCATGTCCAGGGTGGGAGAAAGAACTCTTGTCTGTTTGAGGCAAGTGTGAATGTTTAACTGGCCAACTTGATCAGCATTTAATGGCCTTGCAGTTTCAAAATTGGCTTCTTATTGCCTGGTTTATACATCTGTGGAGTGTCCAGGGTGCAAGAACCACCTCACAGAGGGCACATAATTCAAAAACTGAAAAAGCACTCCTGGACATCTGGTAACTCAGGAGCAGCAGCCATAGATTGACACATAGGCCAACATAGACAGACAGCAACAACAGCTTAATCAAAGGCACACTGGAACATCCAGGTTTTTAGTTGACTCCGGAAAGAAGACAAAGTGGGAGCCTGATCTCCCTAGGGAGGGAGTTCCACAGCTGAGGGGCCACCACCAAGAAGGCTTTCTCCCTCATCCCCACCAACCGCACTTGTGATTGGGGGGGCAAAATTACGCACTGGTTCATATGGGAAGAGGCGATCGCAAAGATAAGCAGGTCTTGAACCGTTTATGGCTTTATAGGTGATAACCTGCACCTTAAACTGGGACCGGAAACTTATTGGGAGCCAGTGGAGCTGTTTAAACAGAAGGGTTGACTGCTCCCTGTAACCAGCTCCCACAAGTAATCTGGCTGCTGATCTATAAATCCCTTTTCTTCTTCTTGACTTTTCTTCACGAACCAAGATTCAGGAAGGACTCATCCCACGCTTTCTACAAGTGCGTTGATGATTCGGAGGTTGGATGTGTCCTTCGAGCCTGTGCAATGGACCATTCTGGTGGAGCGCCACGTGCACACAACTGGCCTCACACTTTAAACCAAAGGTTCGTCTGCCGGGGCCTAGCAAGCTTAGGATCTATAAATAAATAACCGGGAATAGGACATCCAGTCTGGCGTTACTTCTCCCCATCTGCTCTGACCATCACACTGTTTTGAGAAAAACATTTTACTGCCCTGACTCAATATATTGATTACAAAAATTCCTATGCATTCATAGGCTTTGGCGGTCATCTCAGTTTAACTAATAGTTGTCCCTATTTGGGCATCAGCCTGCAGAAGAAACTTGAGCCAGGCAGACACTGAGCTCACAATCCAAAAGGGAGATCTGTCACTCTTCCCACCTGTTACTATGGAGGCTGTCCCGACCTTGAACCGTTGCTTGACTGCTGTGTCGGACTGGATTAGGGCTAACAAATTGAAACTGAATCCAGACAAGACAGAGGTCCTCCTGGTCAGTCGAAAGACCGAACAGGGCATAGGGTTACAGCCTGTGGTGAGGTTACACTCCCCCTGAAGACACAGGTTTGCAGCTTGGGAGTAATCCTGATTCATCCCTGATCCTGGATCCCAAAGTCTCGGTGGTGGCTGGGAGAGCTTTTGCACAGTTAAAAGTTGTGTGCCAGCTGCGCCCGTACCTTGGGAAGACTAATCTGGCCACGGTCATCCATGCTCTAGTTTCATCCCAAATAGATTACTGCAACGCACTCTACGTGGGGCTGACTTGGAAGACAGCTCGGAAATTACAGCTGGTCCAATGGGCGGCAGCCAAATGTTAACTGGGGTGACATACAGGGAATGTACCACCCCTCTGTTGTGTCAGCTCCATTGGCTGCCTGTCCATCTCTGAGCCCAATTCAAAGTGCTGGTTTTCACCTATAAATCTCTATACAGTTCTGGCTCAGCTTACTTGTCCGAACGCATCTGCCTCTACGTCCCATCTCGCAGCCTTAGATCATCTGGGGAGGCCCTGCTCTCGCTCCCGCCAACATCGCAAATATGGTTGGTGGGGACAAGAGATAGGGCCCCTTGCCTATGGAACGTACTCCCAAACGAGATAAGGTCAACTCCATCTCTCCTGGCCTTCAGAAAAAAAGTTAAAATCGTGGTTCTGGGACCAGGCCTTTGGGCAGCAGACGTAACTTGCACTTTTGGACATTGACTGCATTGGCATAGCGGTAGATGACACTGTGTTTTGTTTATGGCTTTAACTACTGTTGTATATACTGCTTTTAATGACTATGTAATGGTTGTAATGTTTATTTGTGAAGCGGATTGTATTGTTGTACTGATTATTTTTCTGTACTGTGGTGTAGCGGCCTATAGTGCTGCAGTGCTGAGTCCCCCTTCGGGGGTGAGAAGCAACGGGATACAAATGCCATAAATAAATAAATAAATAAATAAATAAATAAGGTGGGTCTCAATGAGGGAGGATTGGCTTTCCTTTTAGCCTCACAATCTCTTTTTAAAATATAATTTTTATTGGTTTTTTGACATACAGAATAAGAAACAACATCCATACAACAACCATAACAAACAAGTGCACTGTGAAAGTGCCCTTCCACCCTCACAAGCATCCACACCCCTCAACCCCTTCTGAGGGTTCCATCACTATTCTTCTTTTCCTTCAAGCATTTTGGACAGTTTACATTACAAATTAAACAGTAGATCCAACTTATTACTCGTGTCTTGATCTCGGGTTCTCCAAACAATATATTGTCTTACCCGGTCCCATCGCCCCAACAGTTCCTGCAATTTATTCTCATCCAACTCATTAACCCTGATCTCCATAATTTCAAATTGAATGTGTTCTACCAGGTATCGCAGCCAGTTCTTGATTGTCCATTTGGAGGAGTCCTTCCAGCCTAGAACTATGACAGACTGTGCGCTTTCAATCATGGCTTCCTTGATTCCTCCATATTCGCCCAAGTCACTCTTTTTCACCAATATCGCAATCTCCTTCGTAATTGCCCAATTTATATTCAGTGCCTTATTAATTTCCCCTTGTACCTCTTTCCAGAATTTCTGAACTACTACACATTCCCAGATCAGGTGCATATATACCCCTTTCACTTGGCACCCGTGCCAACATCGGCTACTCACGTTTTGAAAGAAGTGTGCCAATTGGGCCGGAGTCCGATACCACTTATGCAGGAGTTTCCTTCTCATTTCCCTCACTCTTGTATTTTTCATTTTTGCAATATTTCCCATTGTCCTTTCCATCTCTAATTCTGATACTTGTACTTCCCTCTCCCACAATTTGGTTAATTCTTGTACAGGGCTTTCCCCTGACACTACTAACAGCTTATATATCTTTCCCACCTGAGCCCTTTTCCTTCCTTCCTTTCCCTGACCAACTTCTCAAAAGCAGTGTCCTCTTTTTGCATTGCCTCTCTAACCTCCCTCTGCATAAGAAATTCACATACTGCCCAGATTTGCAGCCACCACCTTTGTCCCAACCAGTTCTCTAATCTGTCTCTCCTAATTCTGCCCCCTTCATCCACTAATTGCTCCAGTCTTGTGACCCCCTTCCCTCTCAATTCCCTTATTACTCTGCTTAGATTTTCCTCCTTTTTAGATTCATTACCTGTAGCGAGGCTACCTTCGAGACTCCCGGTGCCATCCTCCCTTGCCACATTCTCCACACCTCCAAAGTGGCTCTCATAGGTCCTATCAGTTTATCCACCTCACCTTTTCCCCATCTCCTAAATATCAGTTCCTCCGGTCCAATTGCATTCACTTCTTTCTCCAGTTTCACCCATTTTTTATCTTCCACCTGTAGCTCTATCAGCCTTTCTATCTGAAACGCGTCTCTATATAGCTCTAAGCTTGGGATTCCCCATCCTCCTTCCTTCTCACTCGCTATCAACCATTTCTTCCTTATCCGTGGTTTCTTATCTCCTTCCACCCAATGGTTCACTTTTCTGTCCCATTCTTTTATCTTAACTCCTGAAAGAACTCCTGGCAAAGCCTGGGCTAAATACAAGAATTTAGGCAATATCATCATTTTGACCGCTCTTATTTTTGCCATTCTCCTCAGACATTTGTGTTTCCAACTTTTAATTTGTTCCAGGACTTTTTCAAGACCTGTCCATAGTTTGCGTCTATTATTCTCTCCACATTCTTATAAATCCACACTCCCAGATATTTCATTCTCTTTATTCCTAATTTTAACCCTGTCGCTTTCCTCACCTCAATCTGTTCCCTTGGGCCTGTATTTATAAACATTATCTCCGACTTTTCCATATTCACCCTAAGCCCTGACTGCCTCTCAAACTCTCTCAAAGTTCCCTTCATTGCTTTAACCATCTCCAAGGGGGTCTGGGTTAATATAATTGCATCATCCGCAAACAAATTTAGTTTCATCTCTATCCCCCCCCTATCTTGTATCCTTCCCACGTTGTGTCTTGTCTTATCTTATTCGCTAATGTTTCTATTGCCATTACAAATAACATTGGAGATAATGGGCAACCTTGTTTAGTTCCATTCAATATCCTGATCTTTTCCGTCCTATTTCCATTAACTCTTATATACGCCTGACTCCCTATATATAAACTCCTAATCACCTCACAAAAGCTATTTCCCAAATTTAGTTCTTTGCACACCTCATACAGATAAACATGGTTCACCTTGTCAAATGCCTTATACACATCCAATTTTAATATTCCTAGCTTCCTCTTGGCTGTGGTAGCATGGTGTAGCACATTCATTACATTCCTAATTGGTTCACTTATCCGTCTTTTTTTTAACAAAACCATATTGATCCCCCCCAATAATTTTAGGTAGTATTTTCTCCAATCTATTTGCCAATACCTTTGCAAATATTTTATAATCTTGGTTCACTAAACTTATGGGGCGATAGGACTCCGGGCAGGTCTCATCTCGACCAGCCTTTGGAATTGTCACAATCTCCGATATCTTCCAAGACTGTGGGATAACCTGATTGAACAACACTTCATTAAAGAGTTCCGTCAAATATGGTGATAATTCAATTCATACATATATGTTTTATAAAATTCACCCGAATATCCATCAGGACCCGGCGCCCTCGACGGTTTTAACCCCTTAATCACCTTTTCCACCTCATCTTGACTGATTTCTGCATTTAAGTAAGTTTTGTCCTCTTCACTTGCTTTCTGTCCTACTTCTATTGGTGTCCTACTAACCTCTCCTTGTTTGTATAGTTTTTCATAAAAGTCTTTCATAATCTTTTCTATATCCTCCTTGCCCTCCTTTATCACTCCATTGGTGTCCTTTAATGCCCGTATACACGACTTCTCCTTATTCTTTTTCAAATATCTTGCCAATTGTTTGACTGATTTTGTCCCCAAGAACTGATTTTTTTGCCTCATTGCCATTCTCATCTTATTCCAGTGCATTTCATCATATTGTTCCAATTCTTTTTTTCTGTTTTAGCAGCCTATACCACTCTCTTCCCTTGGTCTGCTTCAATTGGTCCTGTATCATTTCAATGACCTTGATCTTATTTTCCCTTCCTCTTCTCCATCTCCTATTCATCTCTACCTCAAGACTTATAAGCTGACCTCTTATGACTGCTTTACAGCAGTCCCAAACCACTGCTTTAGACATTTCCCTTGAATTGTTCAATCTAAAATACTCTTTTATTTCATTTTGTATCCTGCTTTTATCCTGTTCCATGGTCCCAACCGCCATATTATATTTCCAGACCCTTGGGTTCCTCCATTGCATCATTCTTATTGTCACTACTAAGGGGGCATGATCGGACAACCACATAGCCTTCACTTCTGCTTTCTTCACCTGGGCCTTTCCTGTCCTATCCATTAATACATAATCAATACAGCTGAATACATTATGCCTTGCTGAGTAATAGGTACTTCTATTCCCAACCCCACTATGCAAATCTACCATATCAAGTTTATTTAAATGCAGAGACCTTCTATTGTTTCCTCCTACTGATGACATTTGCATATTAAAGTCTCCCGCCAAGAATGTCGTCCCCTCCTTAAAATTATCCAATTTCCTTTTCATGTTCATAATGAATTGTTTCTGCCCCACATTTGGCGCATAAATAGCTGCCACTGTCACCTTCTGTCGGTTTATTATGCCTTTGATAAAGACCCATCTACCTTGTCTGTCCTTCTCCCACTCCACGCTCTCCAGCGGAACCCTTTCATGTATCAAGATTGCAGTTCCCCTCGCCCTACGCGTCCCCCGGGATTCATACACCCATTTCCACTTCTTATCATTTATTAATTGTTCCCGGTCCCTTCCTTTGTGAGTTTCTGACAAAACCAATATGTCAACCTTATTATCCCTTGCCAATTTGCATACCCTATACCTCTTAAAATCCGAGTTCAAGCCGTTCGCATTTAAAGCTAATATTGTTAAATCACTCATTTCCCCTTATATTTCCATTCCCTTGAACTGTCCTAACATGCTTGCTTTCCTCCTTCCTCTCAACCCCTTCCACCCTCAAACACCCGTGCCTCTCTCGTGTCCCCACCTGGATCAGGTGGGGAGACCAGCTCCACGCTTGCCCTTGTGTAGAGGCCCCCATCTGTGAGTGCGTTCCCACCTCCTGGCTCCCCTTACTCTTATTTAGGTTTCCCCCTAAACCCCCCTCCCTTCCCCCTCTTACTACCCATTTCGGCTGAATTACTACTTAAACTACAACTAGCCCAAAGTAGCCATAAACAATCCCCAAACCCAATGTTCAATCTCTTCTTCCTTCTTCTTCCAACTTCTTTTCTTCTTTCTTCCTCTTCTTTACTTTACCTCCGTTTGGCTTGTCGCAGCAGCAACCTCTTACGCTCCTTTCTCATTACCGCCAGTTCTTCAGTAAGCTGTCTCATGCGCTCATCCTTTTCTATAAGGGCTGCTATCTGTTCGTCGTCCGGCATTCCTCTTCCACTGGATCCCTCTCCGCTCTGTCCACTCAGTCCACTAGAGGGCCTCGTTTGCTGCTCCATGCCACCAGCTGCACCTCCTCCTTCTGCCCCTCCTTCTCTCCCTCTTTGCTGCTGAGTCATTGAAATTCCCAGGCGGCTTAGCAGATCCAGCCCCTCCTCATACGTCCTTGCTCGCAGCATCTCAGTCCCTTTGAAAACAAGGATGGCTGTTGGGAAACCCCATGTAAATTTAACCCCATGTTGGAAGAGGCATGCTGTGATTGGGCGAAGTCCTGCCCTCTCACGCAGAGTTTGCTGAGAGAGATCACGGAGACAGATAACTTGATTGCCATCCTGATTAAGATCAGAGATGCTTCTCAAGTGGCGATAGATCCTTTCCGCCAGGCTTTCACTTGCAAAGGCGATCACAATGTCCCTCTGCCTCTGTTGTTGGTTTCTTCGGCCGAGGGCCCAATGTGCTCTTTCAATATCCTCCACTTGGATTACAACGCTGTTCCTCTCGAGCCACTCTTGTATTGCCTCCACCAACTTCTCTCCTTTTGCAAAGTCCTGTTTAAAGTTTCTTAAACGGATATTTCGCCTCCTCTGCCGATCTTCCAGATTAGTAAGTCTCTGATTCTGTCTCCTTATCGTCTCCTCCAATCCTTTAATTTGATCTTGGGTCTCCTTCTCATTTTTCTCCACTTTTACTCCCAACTCTTTGGTAGTCACCTTCAAATCGGAGACATCCTTGACTACATCCCCCATCACTTTTTCCACCTCTCCAAGTTTTTGCTGCACCGCTCCAAATTTCTCCTCCAAGAGATTGAGCATTCTGTCCATTTTAGCCTCCAGCACCTTGGCCGATCCTGAGCTGGTTCCCATGGCCATTTTGTATTCCTCTTTCCTCACACAAAACTTTGAAGTTTAATCCAGCCGCATCCACTTCCCCCTTCTCTCCTGGGCCCCACTTTTTACTCCCTCCTACCTCCTCTACTTTCTTCATCCACTGGCCCAGTTTCTGAGGGTGGGGGGGTTGGTTTAGCCGGTCCACCAGTCTTTTTTCTTCACTCTCATGTGGGAGCCACTCGTGGAGCATCTAAAAAGTTTGCCGATGCATGCGCCATACCCCAACAAGCCCCACCCTCTTAGTTTTCTCCTTGTGATATATTAGATATTTGGAAAGATGCAACTAACCAATAACAACTCTATTATCACCAAATTTTTCTTTTTCCTTCTTTTTTCCCCTTATTCCCGACTCTTCCAGTAAATCTATTATATAATGGGGTTCCCGTCATGGAACGACCGTCCCAAACAGAGAAACCTTACAACTCAGAAACACCAAACTTGCCAACAGAAATAGGCCTCAAGCAAGGTAGGTTTGTAGCAAAGAATCTTTCCCCCCCAAAAACCTAAAAGGCTCCCCAAAAACGAGTTAAAAAACTACATTTCCCAGCATCCTCCGGGGCTGCCAACGACTCTCCCAGCCTCTACATTCTGACAACATGATTGGCTGCCAATAAGGGCGGATTTGCATAACTCCTGTACTGGCCAGCCAACATGAACATTCCGACCCATAATAAACTGTCAGAGGAGGATAAGGCAAGGGGCTGAGGCACAAACACAAACACCCAATTCACTTCCCACAGAAAATGTACACCCCTACAAATCACAGACCACGCCCAAAATTGACAGTAAGGCTTCATTAACTTAATTTCCCTGACTAGGCCTCACTTAATGAAGAGTGAGAAGGCCTCACTCTTCACGTACCAGGCTTGAAAGAGGCCCACCTGGAGACCACGAGACGGAGATCATTCTCCGTTGTGGCCCCCGTTCTTTGGAACTCGATGCCACCGGACCAGAGAGCCTCCCTCGACCTGCCCCAGTTCCTGACCGCTCTGAAGACCTGGCTATTTAGGAAAGCCCATGGTTAATGCAGAACCAGGAACTCAAATACCGAGCCTGGCCCCTGCATTTAACCACTGAATATTTTAATCTAGTTTTAAATACTCTATTTAATTGTGGAATTTGTTGTGTGTAAGTCGCCCGGAGCACTAACGTGGCGGGCGACTCAGAAATAATAAAGTCAGTCAGTCAGTTAATGGAATGCTGTTTACGCTCTGAATTGACAGTAAGGCTTCATTAACTTGATTCTCCCGACTACGCCTCAGCTCATTGGACATTGTGTATGGCCTGAATTGACAGTAAGGCTTCATTAACTTGCTGTTCCTGACTAGGCCTCAGCTCATGGGACATTGTGTATGGCCTGAATTTACAGTAACCTACCTTGGCACACAGAGCCCCTATGACCCACGCTACATTCTACTACAGTTTGGAGGAGGGTGGACCATGGATTATGGGACTTGAAGTACCTCCATGGATAATGGGATTTGTACTACTTCAAAACCCATCATTCCCCACAGACCACTGTGGCCCAGAACCAAGACTGATAAAGACCAAACTTGGCACACAATGCCCCCCATGACCTACACTCCATCCGACTGCAGTTCAGAGGAGGACTCACCATGGATAATGGGATTTCAAGTACCTCCACTCACTTCCAAAGTACCCCACCCACACAAGCATCAACCTCTACATCAACACAGCAGACGGAAAGACAAAAAACATTGTATATCCACAAGCTATGCAGAACGCCAGCAACACCACACACCAACAACTCCCCAGGACTTCAACATCCCACCCACCAGAACAACCCACAACGACACAGCCATGGCCCCAACAACACCATAACTAACAACAATTCCAACCCTTACATACTCAGACTTTCTCGCATCTCCTAAATAGGGCACAGCAACGCGTGCCGGGTACAGTTAATGTTTAATAAAAGAAACTATTTGGGGGAGGAAATAGTTAGTCCCTCGCCAAACTTGGTTGAGCAACCCAACCCAAAGAGTGTTCACCAATGGTTCCTCTTCATTTTGGAAAGAAACATCTAGTGAGGTGCTGCACAGTTCTGTTCTGGGCCCAGTGCCATTCAACACCTTTTATTAATAACTCGAATGAAGTTTTAGAGTAGTGTTTCTCAACCTGGAGGTCAGGTTTCTCAACCTGGAGGCCCTTCAATAAGCAACTTTCGCACAGCATTCACATCTCCCTCTGAGCAAGCTTCTGCTAGGCTGCGGTTGTCCATCTGCCCTGCACTTGCTGTGCTTTCAGCTCTCATCCGGGTAAGTGCAGCAGCAGCTTCATCCAACGCACAAGATGAGCTTTCAGAGGGGTTGCCAAAGACCATCAGAAAACACATATTTTTTTGTGTGTGAATATTTTTATTTGATTTTACAGCAATATAAAAACAAAAGATTGGGAGAAAAAGGTAGGGGAGGGAAAAGGGTATAGGGTATAGAACGGGGGAGTGATAGGATTGGGAGAAAGACAGAACATAGAGAAATACACAGCAAAACATCTTCCAGTTTGGTTCAGCGGAGAGATTACCTCCTTGACACTTGAACATCAAGTTCTTTGAAATCCTTCACCTGTTAGGGATCATAATGCATGGTCTTTCGCTTAGCACATCTTCTTTTCTAAATAAAGCCTTACTGGCTGCCAATCCACCATTTTCTTTTTACTTCTCTCATATATCCTACTGTACATGTTGTCAGATTCCATTAGGTCACTTAACCTGTTCATCCATCCTCTATCGGTGGAACATCCTCCTTTTTTTTTCCACTGTTTGGCTAGTACTAGCCTAGAGGCTGCAGAGATAAAATAAAGCAGTTTGGCCTTGTTTTGATCAAACCCCTCTTCTATCAAATTTAGTAAATAGGTTTCGGGCTTAAAATCAAATTTCTCCATCAGTATTTTTTGAGAGTGTTTGTGGATAGCTTTCCAATATCTTTGGATTTTGGTACATGACCACCAACAGTGTATGAACGTCCCCACCTGGTTTTTACATTTCCAACATTTATTGTTGGTATTTTTATAATATGTTGCTATCTTCTGCGGGGTCATGTGCCATCTATAAAACATTTTGTACCAGTTTTCTGCTGGTGCTGTGGAGCCTAAGATCTTAATAGTTCCCTTCCATACCCTCTCCCATTCGTGCATTGATATCGTGTGGCCAACATCTTGCGCCCATGCGATCATCACCTGTTTTACCAATTCTGTTTCTGTCTCAATCTCCAGCAGTTTATTATACAATATTTTTATATGTTGTTTCTTTTGTTTGAGCACACGTTCCCATGTATTTTCATCTGTGTTAAACTCTTTTTTAGAATCCATCCTAAAATAATCCTTTAGTTGTGCGTATTGAAACCATGTGATTTCAACCCCTGAATCCCTCAAGTTGTCCAAAGATTTCAATTCCCACTTTGCATTAATTTTCTTAATCAGTAAATTATATGTGTACCATCTGGACATAGGAATTTCTTTCTTATGTTGGGCTTCCAACAGCGAGATCCAGGGGGGGGGGGGGTCTTGCTGTATAGTTTATCCTTATATTTATCCCATACCTTTAGTAGGGCTGCCCTTATGTGGTGATTGTTGAAAGTTCTTTCTACTTTGGCTTTCCCATACCACATGTATGAATGCCAGCCTCTATTGGTATTGAAACCCTCTAGATGTAATAACCTTGTTTTCTTTAGAAGAGCCCAGTCTCTTACCCAACTAAGGGCAGCGGCCTCATAATATATTTGGAGGTTCTGGAGGGATAAACCCCCCCCCCCCTTTCCCTTTTGTCCGTGAGGATTCTATGATTTATCCTGGGTCTCTTTCCTTCCCAAATAAATTTTGAAATGTCCTTTTTCCAGGCCTTGAAATCATATGTTGTTCTTAAAATAGGTATGGATTGAAATAAAAAAACCATTCTGGGAAGTATGTCCATTTTTTTGATGGTCTTAGGAACCCCTTTGGCAGAGAAGGCTGAAGATCTCTTTGCCTCTCCTTCTCTTTCTTTTTGAAAACAAATGGCAAATCCTTCCACCAAATGCCCTCCTCCTTCTGTGATTGGCTGGCCTCTCAGCTGGCCTCTCAGGCAAGGGGAGGGCTGTTTCTGAGATTCCAAGTGGGGAGGGGAGAGCAGACGTGCTCGGCGCATAGCAGCATGGTGCACAAAGGGCCGGGTATAGCGGTAAGCGAGTTACGCACGCGCATAGAGCATGCTGTTATTCAGGGATTCATCTGCCACGCACGGGGCACACGGTGCATCTTACTTTGTCCAGGTGCCACGGTCCCCGACTCCCCGCTACCACCGGCCGGCAGCCCGGCACCCCATGTTCTATTCTCAGTGCCGAGCAGGCCTGAGAAGGAAGGAGGGAGAAAAGGAGCGGCAGCCAGCCACGCCCCTCTCGTTCCCACCAAAAGGGTAGGGAAAATGGCACCCGTGACATCACACCACCACCGTGACATCACGCGCGCCCATTTTCCCTACCTTTTGGCGGAAACGAGAGGGGTGTGGCTGGCTGCCGCTCCTCTCGCACCCTCCTTCCCTCTGCCCTCTTTCTTCTCCCCTCACCTGCTTTCATTGCTTGCAGCAGGTGAGGGAATTGGGCCTGGCAAGCGGCTTTGCATGAGCCGAGGTCAGGCTGCGCGGTGCAGGTGCAGCTTAGCTGGCTTGCGCTGCCCCTCGTGCAAGGCAGGGAAGGGAGACTGCACCGTGCGAGACCCGTTCTCGCGCAAAGCCCCTGCCTGGGCAAAGAGGCGCTTCCTCTCCTCCAACCGGCACTGCGTGACTTTGCTCCGCAATGTAAATGAACTATACATCCCAGGAACTCCAACTCCCAAATGTCTTGGTCTATCTTCCCCAAATTTCCCCAGTGTTCACATTTGGGCATATTGAGGATTTGTGCCAAGTTTGGTCCAAATCCATCATTATTTGAGTTCACAGTGCTCTCTGGATGTAGGTGAAGTACAACTCCCAAACTCAAGGTCAATGCCCAGCAACCCCTTTCAGTACTTTCTGTTGGTCTCATGAGAGATTGTTATTATTATTATTATTATTATTATTATTATTATTATATTTATGCTCTGCTTTATCTCCCCAAGGGGAGTCTCAAAGCAGCTATGTATTATTATTACTATATATTATATTATTGTATTTATTAATATTATATTATTATTGTATGTATTTATTTATACCCTACTTTATATCTCTTGAAAGAGACTCAAAAGGCTATGAATTTATTATGATTATTGTTATTGTTATTATTACCCCACTTTATCTTCCCAAAGGGTGCTCAAAGCACCTATGTGTCTATTATTATTATTCTTGCCGTCCCCTTCCACGCTTTACTGTAGCCCAGTGTGGTGTTCTGGGAAATAAACTGAGAAAGTGTTGGTTTCTAATATATGTAATACAGTATTTCTTGTTTCTTTGTCAGTGTTGATGGCCTTTAATTATATTTTCTTGCCCAGGTGAAGGGGGTTGGACTGGATGGCCTTAAGTATTTTCTGTTGGTCATGGGGGTTCTGTGTGGGAAGTTTGTCCCAATTCTGTCGTTGGTGGAGTTCAGAATGCTTTTTGATTGTAGGTGAACTATAAATCCCAGTAATTACAATTCCCAAATCTCAAGGTCTATGCCCTCCAAACCCTTCTAGTGTTTTCTGTTGGTCATGGAATTGAACCAAACATGTGCGCCATGTTTGGTTCAATCCCATCATTGGTGGGGTTCAGAATGCTCTTTGATGGTAGGTTAACTATAAATCCCAGAAACTGTAACTCCCAAATGTCAAGGTCTATTTTCCCCAAACTCCATCTGTGTTCATATTTGGGCATATGGAATATTCATGCCAAGTTTGGTTCAAATCCATCATTGTTTGAGTCCACAGTGCTCTCTGGATATAGGTGAACTACAACTCCAAAACTCAAATTCAATGCCCACCAAACCCTTCTAGTGTTTTTTGTTGGTCATGGGAGTTCTGTGTGCCATGTTTGGTTCCATTCTATCGTTGGTGGGGTTCAGAATCCTCTTTGATTGTAGGTTAGCTATAAATCCCAGCAACTACAGCTCCCAAATGACAAAATCAATGATGGTCACTCCTTGGGTTACTAGGCCCCTTCCCAGGGGCGGACTAAGGTAATTTTAAATGGTAAGCGAACAGTATTTTGGCGCCCCCCAACCAATCACGCATATATATACACACACACATACACACACACATGGATGGGGTGCATAGACAAATTTTGGCCCTCCTGGTATTTTGGACTTCCTACTGGCTGTTTTGAATTGTGGGAGTTGAAGTCCAAAACACATGGAGGGCTGAAGTTGGCCTATGCCATACACACACACACACCATCCTTCCTTCCTTCTCACCCTTTTCCCTGCTCTATTCCTATTCTCTTTGTGTGTGTGTGTGTATGTGTGTCTATATATCTATTCCCCTTCCTTCTCATCCTTCCTTCCTCCTCACTCTTTTCCTTGCCCCCTTCCTAATCTCGTTCCCTTTCTTACCCTTTTCCCTCCTCTCTTCCTATTCTCTTTTTGTGTGTATGTACTGTATGTATATGTGTGTATCAGGTCTAGGCTAATTTCGGCCCTCCTTCCAGATGTCTTGGACTTCAACTTCCACAATTCCTAACAGCCAGAATTGTGGGAGTTGAAGTCCAGAACACCTGGAAGGAGGGCCAAAATTATGCTGGCCAAAGCTAGAGTTGAGTTCCATAAGGTATCACACTAAATTCCTTAATATTCTATACATTGGATATCATGATAATACATGGAACCTATCAAATAGATGCTTTTGTGTGTGGTAATTACAAATATCAAAAAGCCAGATCACTCAACACTTAAAAAATAATAATTATTAGAGGTAATATATTCCCACCATCCTAAGCAAGGGTTGAGTTACAGTAACGGTGTTATGGGTTCCTCAGCATCCCACCATTGTTAAGGTAACACACAGGTGAGTAGACTTGGCAACCGTGTCTTCCCTTTTCCCGGGCCTCACTCCCGGCGGTGGCAGGGCAGCTGGAACTCTGTCCGGCTGCAAGGCCGGCAGAGGACCCCTTGTCCAGGCGGCAGGCGCATCGTCCTTCTCCGGCCCTGCACCTAAGGCCAAGCTCGAGCTAAAGGCAGCCTCCTGGGAAGAGAGCCCGCTCCGCCCCGGGAAGGTGGAAGGTCCCAGCAGGGAGGAGGCACCCTGGATGGGAGTTTGCCCTGAGTAGGCAGCAGCAGGCCAGGGAGGCAGGCCCTCCCCGCGGCATTAGGGTCTCTGGCAGGTTGCATCCGGAGGCGCCTCCAGCGGCCCAACGTTCCTACTTTTGGCCTCGTGGCTGGCGAGTTGCGGCTTCGCCTTGCTCAAGTTGTGCCACACTAAATGCGCATGCGTGGACCCCATAAGGACGGAGTTGCAAAAGGCACCCCCCAAGAGGCCGCAAAGGACAGAGGGGGGGGAACGTTTTGCAACCTCACACAACTTTGACCACTTGGAGACGCGCCTGCGCACGGGCCTGTAGCAATGGCGCTGCATGTGCTGCACCTGGTGGCCGCAGCCAGATGCGCCCTTAGCCATGGCCAGATACGCCCTTCGCCATGGCCAGATGCGTGGCGCCCTGAGGCAGCCGCCTCCCTTGGCCTCCAATAAGATCCGCCTCTGCCCCTTCCTTCCTTCTCTTGCACCTCATGGCTTTCTTTCTCTTTATTTTCCCACAAAAGCCCTGAAAGTAAGGGAGAAATGGAGGGTCCCTGCCCTCTCTTTCTCCCTCCCTCCCTCCTTCGTTCAGTTCCTTCTGCCGCTCAAGTTTTACCTGCAGGGTGTGTTTTCGTTGGCCAGCTTAGAAAGATTGGCCTTTGTATCTTGTCATCTGAATGCTGCCCAAAACAAAAATCAGAAAAAGGGGTGTGGGGGGAGGCTGGATGGCCATCTGTCGGGGGTGCTTTGAATGCGATTTTCCTGCTTCTGAGCAGAATGGGGTGGGACTGGATGGCCCATGGAGTCTCTTCCAACTCTGTGATTCAATGGGCCCTTCCACACAGCCCTCTATCCCAGAATATCAAGGCAGAAGATCCCACAATATCTACCCTACCAAATCTTTTGTATCGTCATCCCAATAGCCCCATGCATATGGGATATACTGAGCATGGTGATCAGATCATGATATTGAGGCCGAATCGGAAGCCCTCAGACCCAAAATCATACCGCAGAGAGTCCCCAGTATCCCTCTTGGGCCCATGGCCCAAGTTGCACCAACACATAACCTTTTTTCCCCTTCTGCCCCACCTAGTTCTATGCACCACAGTATCAACTTCATTCCCTCCCAGCAAGCCCAGCCACCTTTGTCTCCCATTACAACATTTTACACAGCCAAACAGCACATAAAAGTACAATTTAAAACATCACATAACAATAGATAAGGACATTTTCCCCCGCACCCACTCAGCCCCACACATTGCAACAGAATTTCTAACCCCATAAGCAGACCACATCAGAACAATAACGTACACATCCCCCCCTCCTCCAAGCAATAACAGCCAGGCCACTACACCTAGGCCTATGCTAGGCCACTGCAGTACCTCAACCCGCCACTAGGCCAAAATACATTTTCCTTTTTCTCCAACCGCCGGAAACTTTTCAAAGAAAACAAAGAACACATTTAAAACCTCCATTTTTATCCCATAAGCACTCTGCTATTTCTCCCATTCTATTTTCCCACTCTTCTCTCTCTCTCTCTCTCTCTCTCTCTCTCTTTTTCCCCAGCCTGGGGAAAGCCAAGCTCCCATGCTTCGGGTTCAACTGAGGACACTCGCGAAGGTGCGGGGCAAGGAGAGCTGCTTTGCATATTTCCATCAACGTTGCAGCAAACAGAAGCAGCAACCCGGCAGCTGTTGGGGCAATTTGGCCCGAAGAGACCTCTTCAGGGGGGTGCGGGCCTCGGACTGATGCTACAAGAGATCTAGTTTCCCCAAGTATTGCCTTTCTTCATGCTACATTTCCCCAGATTATTCCTGGACTGCTCTCCCCAGCTGATTCCAGCATAAGCCCTTGCCACATTTTACAGATTATGGACCCAAAGGGACTCTCTTTCTGGACAAATCGTGTCCGATGCTTTTCCGGAGGGGTTTTGCCCAGATTGCAGGGGGACTGAAAGGGAACCCAGGTCTTTTGGGCTTTGGGAGAAGCAGTTCACCAAGGACCTCATGTAACCCAGACTTTCTTCCTGTTTCTCTGGGTTAGCCCCGTACAAGTGGGCTTACCCAGGATTGATGCCCACAGACCCTCTCCCCTGCATTGTAGATTTATAGTTTTCAAGGACACTTTCCCAGTTTGATTATTCCCAACCTTTCCCCTTTTGCCTCATGGACTCTCAATGACTCTGCCACCCTATTGCACCCCAGGAACAACTGTGCCCCAAGCCTCTATAGCCTCCAAGGACAGTGATTACATCTAGAGGAACTACAACTCCCAGAAGATTTAAATAACTCTTTGCTGGGGAGCTGTCCTTCTCCTCTTGGGGCGCTTGTGCCCGCTTTGTGCTGGTCTGTGACCGTAATAACGTTTTGATTGATTGAACTCCCAGAAGAAACGCAGCATTGTGCTGGTTGTTTTAAAAGATCACTTCTATGGGAAGGGGGGCTGCAGGGGAATAATTTGGGATGATTGCTGGGGACCTCTGTTTTGTCTTGTCTAATTGCGTTCTTATGTGTTCTCCCTCCTGTGTCACTGTAACGTTTAAGAAAATGCCCTCAGCAGAGAGTTCCAGAGATTAACGTAACGCAATGCAACATCCTTTCCCATCCATTTTTCCCTTGCACAGATAATATTTTCGGGAGATGCTGGGTTCCTTCGTAGGGACCGCCCTGCAATCTTAGCCCAGGTCTCCCCGCATATGTTTCTGTCACCATCGGAGCTTGGCCACTGATAGAGAATATGCCTGGACAAATTATTATATTCTCAAAACATGGTTGTTTCATTGTGAGATTCGGAACCTCATAGCCAGCCAAAATAGACATTTTCTGGATCATTTAAAACTAAGAAACCACCTTTCCCGCTCAGCCAAAGACTCCCAGACAAAGGAAGTTTTGGCTTAAGACAAAAAAAGCCATTAAGAAATTCAAATAAACAATAGACCAGGTGGGCTAGAAGCTCCAAAATGGATGCTCGCCCACCCCAAGGCATTATTTTAACAAAGGTAACTTCCTCTTTCACCCAGACATCCCTTTGTGCCTTTTCCCTCCTCACGCAGCCCCTGTTTGATTGGCCTATTTGAATTTAGGTGCAATTCCCTGAGTGGCCAGCATTCTGACACTCTGCTTTTCTGAAGATTCTAACCAATGGGCTGAAGCCACATGTAGGCTGGGAGGCGCAATTCAAATGTAAATGGATCCTTCTCTATATATTTGCCTGCATTTCCCATTAAAGACATGTTTTATCTTTGGAACCTGGAGTCTGGCATTTCATCCTTTATCAGCTGATTAAGATTCTTCTCTCCGTTTGGCGTACTTCCGGTTTGGGTGAGACAAAGATGGCGTCGGCTGTGGAGCTCCCTGCAGGTGAGCTCCAGCAGAGCCTCTCAAATTTCCTGGACACAACCGGCTGGTCTCGTCGTTCCCTCTCAGGGGGGACGGAGATTGACTACCAAACCCAGGGGGTCGTCTTAGGAGACCCACAGACACCCGGCAACCAAATCTGGCTAGGAAAGGCAACCGGGCCATCACGGACGCCCAAGATGGCCAAGGACGGCTGGGTCGTCCGACCTGTGACGGCCTCCGGTGCTTGCTTCCTGAGGATGTTCGGGAGAGGATCATCAGGTAGAAGAGCGTCCTTGCAGACCCCCCTGAAGGCGGAACATCTAACCGACATGAGGCCCAGGGTCCCCAAGTCCCAGGGGCCTCAAAGAAGCAGCTCCCCACGGAGGCCGCAGCAAGCGGCCCAGGACCCCTCCACCGGCCAACTCGACCCCCGGGTATATGCCGAGCTACTTGAGGAGTATGCCAAACTCATAGATCATGTCAACGAATTTGGAGACAAATACGGCGCTCTACTGGGGCTCATGAGGATCCCTACAGTACGGTTCCCAGCTCTGAAGCAGGATGCCATTAGCTTGGAGGATCCTCCGCGAGTCCGCCCTGCAGGTCAGGACTTTCTATGGGACCAGTCATGGGACTTCCCCACTAGCACCGTGGCGGTGGACCAGGAGAGGCCTGCCCCGCCAGTTGAGGCCCCGTCAACCCCCCCCCCAGCGCTAACCCTGACCAGGATCGCCACTGGCCCCCTCCCAACGAGACCCTGGGGTTGATCCGGAAGAACCGGGAAAAGACTACCTCCTACGTTGAAGCTGAACTAGCCGCTGTGGAGGCCGATGCCCCTGAGAGGACAGCGTGCCCCGTGGCTCAGGTCGACTCCCGGATTGGCCAACTGTCCTCCACGAAGGAATCAGCCAGAGACCCCGAACACCGACTGCTGAGCTCCGAGGACCTCCCGTCGCAGGTGGGTCTGGTGTCCGCCGAACTGGACATTTCGGCCGTCCTGGCCCCTCCTCCAGAGGCCTACCGCCGCCGACATCGTCCTGGGAAAAGTTGAGGGAGCCTCCTCGAGGAGGCGAGACCCAACATGGCGGGCATCCTTGGAGACGCTCAGCCAGCCCATGTGCTGAGGCCCCAAGAAGAACTACCACCCGGAAACAATCAACAGCCGGAAGTCCCACCTTCGGAGGACTCCACCCCGGGCGCTGACCCGACCAGGAACCAGCGAGACTTCCGGAAGAGGAGGAGGCACCCCCGGAAGCGGAAGGCAGGCACCCGAGCTCTCTCTCAGGCCTTGAACTGGAGGCCTAGAGCAGCTTCCGACCAGGAAGACCGAAGGTCCCCCAGAACCAGCCTCTCTACCGTCCCGACCAAAGAAGGACATTTAGCGCCGAGGACGGTACTGCCCCTAAGGACATTCCCCACTAGGACATTCTGAAGCTCCTGCTATAAGTAGTCGAAGCTCCGAGAATCTCACTGGACTTCCATACCAGACTCAAGGGACAATGCGCGGCCGGGCCGGGACCCTCGGCCCAGGCCCCCCATGTGGGAGTCCGCGCCCCTTGGCACGGCGCTCCTACTGGGTCATCCCCGCCTGCCTCTGTTTGATGGCAGGGCGGGATCCTAGGGACACCGCCGTTGACACTTTCCCCTCCCCTCCTCCCTACCCTTTTGTTCTTCCCCTGTCTACTTTGTACATGTTGTCTTGATGTTGCCACTGGGCACTCAAACTTCTGTAAACCGCTCCGAGCCTCCGGGGAGTGGCGGTATACAAGTTTGATGAAATAAAATGAAATAAAATAAAATAAATTACTGCTATTGGACTTTGTGGGATTTGTAGTATTTAAGGGATCACCCAGATTTGGCCAGAAATCTCGCATTTAGAGTTGGCCTGGGTCCAGGGCCGTACTAAGGTAATTTTGAATGGTAAGCGAACACTATTTTGGCGCCCTCCCCCCCAAAATCAATCATATATATATATTAGGCATGGTTTAGAATCCTAAAATGGCAATTCTTATATCAAATGGGGGGGGGGATTTTTTTTTATTAGTATATCATAAGAACATAAGAACATAAGAAGAGCCATGCTGAACCGGGCCTCAGCCCATCTAGTCCAGCATTCTGTGTCACACAGTGGCCCACTAGTTGTACACAGGGATCTCTAGCAGAAAGGAGGGCAGAACCCTCACCTGCTCCCGACCCCCACAACCAGTACCCGGGGAAATCCTGCCTGCCTCCATCAACACAGAGGTGGCACTTGGATGTCCATTTCAGTAGCTACTGATTCCCTTGGTATCCATGAATCTGTCTAATCCTGCCTTGAAGCTGTCCAGGCTGACAGCTGTCACAACCTCCTCTGGAAGTGAGTTCCACAACCCAATGACCCTCTGGGTGAATAAATATTTCCCTTTATTAGTCCTAACTTTCCTACCTTGGAGCTTTAGGGAGTGCCCCTTGAGTCCTAGTGTTGTGTGACAGAGAAAATATTTTTCTCTATTCACCTTTTCTATCCCATGCATGATTTTATACACTTCGATCAAGTCACCTCTTAAACGCCGTCTTTCAAGGCTGAAAAGACCAAGGCGTTGCAACCTGATTTCGTAAGGGAGCTGCTCCATCCTTTGGATCATTCTTGTTGCCCTTTTCTGCACCTTTTCCAGTTCCGTTATATCCTTCTTGAGGTGCGGTGTAATATCAAAGACTTACAAAAAATTTCCCAAAAATTTCGGAAATGTAACTTAAGTACTAACAAAATTCGTTAGTAATTCGTATGCCAGAGCATGCGCATTCCAGATGGTTTTGGCCTACAACTCCCAGAAATCCTAACAGCTGGTAAATTGGCTGGGATTTCTGGGGGTTGTAGACCAAAACTTGAATAAACCACACTGAATTCTAGATGGGACTCTCCAAATAGGAAGGAGGGAGCAAAGGAGGAGGAGGGAGGGAGGGGGTATTCTATTCTTGGAAGCAGCAAAAGAAAAGGAGGAGGAGCCCCCCTCGCTCCTCGCTGCCTCTCTCTCACCCCGATCCTGAGGGAGCGAGGGCCCAAGTTTGCCCAGGCTGAGAGGAAAAGGAAGAGGCCTGAGGCTGTGAGGAATGGTGGGAGTTGAAGTCCAAAACACGTACCTGGAGGGCTGAAGCTGGCCCCTGCGATGGGGCATGGCAGAGCAACGGGGAAGAGAAGCATCTGAGAGAGCGCAGGGAGAGAGAGGAGGAGAAGCGCGCGCGTGTGTGTGTGTGAAGCAGGCCCCTGCGATGGGGCATGGCAGCAGAGCAACGGGGAAGAGAAGGGGGGGAAGCCTGGAGAGAGGAGGAGAAGCGCGCGCGCGTGTGTGTGTGTGTGTGTGAAGCAGGCCCCTGCGATGGGGCATGGCAGCAGAGCAACGGGAAGAGAAGGGGGAAGCCTGGAGGACTACACTTTCCAGAATGCATTGCCTAGCCTACCTAGCAGCAGCGTCACTTCCAGTTCCTCATAGAAATGCGGGAAAAAGAAGAAGCTGAATGAAGGCGGGAAGGAAATGAGGGGGAGAAGACAGGGAGAAGTGAGTAGTACAATAATTAATTAATTAATACTTAAGAATTTCTTACGATCATAACGCAAATTGTTGGCCTCAAGGACCGTAAAAGGAAGTCTACTTCCGGGATCGCGGCAGCGATACGTAAAACCTCAAAAGTCCCATTACATACGAATCTCTTACAAATCCTTTTAATTTCCGTTTCATTTTTCTCATGCCTTATATATATATATATATATATAGGGCATAGACAAATTTTGGCCCTCCAGGTATTTTGGACTTTTTATTGGCTGTTTGGAATTGTATGAGTTGAAGTCCAAAACACATGGAGGGCTGAAGTTGGCCCATGCCACACACACACAAAGCACCCCTGACAGATGGCCATCCAGCCTCTGTTTTAGTACACAATTGAATACTGTTATTACCACAGAACAAAACTGGAGAAGAACCTAACAAGGCACACAAGTCCTATAGTAAAATTGTATATTTAACATTGATAATAGAGAACACAAATATGGTCATATATACACACAATCAAGTGTTTGTAGTTCAAATCATCACAAATGTTGTATAAATCAAAAGTCCATAATATCATGAAAATATAGTCACACGACTGGAGAATCATCAAAGGTGGAGCCAAATCATATGCGGTAAAAGCCGGGTTGACGGAAGTCGCCGGGTTCCCGCTCCGTTTCGCGCTAAAAAGCGCTTTTTCAAAACCCAAAGGTCAAAGTAGGCGTATTAGGGCATCCACTTGTCTAAAGTAAATATATGAAAAGGTTCAGGTAGTAACAGGTGGTCAAATCCAACAATATAGTTTCACATAATACAAAGTAGTAAGCAATGATACATACCATCTATAGTACATGCATCCAGGCACGGGCCACACTCGTCGAGTGAGGCGCCGTGCTAACATTACTCACACTATTTAACAGTAATACATAATTGAATACACCAGTAAAGGGGAGTCATCCATAGTAATGAGGAGCAATTCAGTTAATTAATTAACGAGGAGATGGAGAGCCCCTCGTTTAATCCGCGGGGGTGCTCTGTACAGAGGAAAGAAATCCAACGGGTTTCAGCCCGAATTAAAGCGGAATGTAAATCAGAATGTGAACTGGTAGTAACTTTCTCCACACAAGAGAATTTTAAATCTTCTGGGCGATGCTTGCATTCAAAGCAGTGATTGTATAGAACAGAGTCCCGTTTTCCTAGTCTAACACAAGATTTATGCTCCGAAATTCTCAGGCGGAAAGATCTCTTAGTCTGGCCCACATAAACAAAGGGGCGGGGACAGCAACATTGAAGGACATAGATAAGTCCGGAGGTATTACAGGTTGCGAAACATCTTATGGTGGCCTGGGTGTTGGCATGTATATTTCTGATAATGCGATCCCTGTTGATATTATTACAAGAGCTACAGTGGCCACAACTCTGAGAGCCTGGAGTCAAGGAGCTAATTAGAGGAGGAGGGCCAAATGTGGAGTGGATAAGCAAATCCTTGATATTGTGTGTTCGTTTATGAGCGATCAAGGGAGTTCTTTCAAGACCTGGGATGTCTGACACTAAGTCCCAATGTTGAAAGACAATCTTACGTAATTTATTACAATGGGGAGTCAAAGTCATGGGCCAGACCACTCTATCTAATTTAGGTTTGGGGCGAGGGTGAAGCAAAGACGTTCTCGAAATGTTATTGGCTTTCTCTTGGGCCTTAATTAAGGTGCGTTTGGGATAACCCCGCTGGGATAAATCAGTGATTAAGGAGGCTGAAGCTCTATTGTAATCAACTGGGAAAGAGCAATTTCTTTTCAAACGTAATAATTGAGAAAAGGGGAGGTTGTCCTTTAACGCAAAGGTGTGGAAACTCGAATAGTGGAGAAACGAATTCCTGGCCGAAGGTTTTTTATATGTTTTGACTTTCAATGTGTGGTCTTCCCTGAATACTACTACATCTAGAAAATTAACCGAAGTAGAATCGGCACAAACAGTGAAATGAATATTCCCATGCCAGGAATTGATCCACTTGGTGAATTCAGTAATGTCAGTGTCCTTGCTAACGACGGCAAAAACGTCATCAATAAAACGATGATACATTTTAATGCGCATTGCCATGGGATTTGTAGTGCCTATGTGTTGTGATTCTAAGTTGTTCATGAAGATGTTGGCTACGCTGGGCCCTAGAGGTGACCCCATGGATACCCCGGATTTTTGGAGGTAATAATTGCCATCAAAGGCAAAATAATTCAGGTCAAATACACAATCAAGTAAATCAATGAGAAACTCTGTAGGAGGCATAAGATTAGGTCTCGCGTCCCAAAGGTCATGAATGATAGTCCTCACCTCATCTAAGGGGACAAAATTATACAAAGCAGTGACGTCTGCTGAAATTAACATGTCCCCCTCCTCTAAAGGAAAATTTTCCACTTTGTTTATGAAATCAGTTGGATCCCGTAAAAAAGCTGGCCCAGAACAAGCATATTGCTTTAAACGCGAATCTAAATAACAAGCCATGGGAAAGATCATGGAGTCCGAGCCAGAAATTATGGGCCGCCCGGGAGGAGAAGTTCAACTTTGTGAGTTTTAGGTAAGATATAAAATTGCGCAGTGCGGCAGTTTTTATGAATCAAGAATTTAGTGAGTTTGTCATCAATGAAGTTAAGTGAGGCCGCATTATACACTGTAGTGGAAATAGTCTTCAAAAATCTACTGTAGGGATCCCTGGTAATTTGAGATAAAATCTTGAGTCAGAAAGTTGTTTATGTACTTCATTTAAATAGTCAGTTTTGCGTAAACAAACCAAACTTCCACCTTTATCTGAAGGTTTAAAAATAATGTCCGGATGGTTGCCCAGAGCCTTTAAAGTGTTAATATCCCTAGGTGAGAAGTTGGCCCGTTTAAGATCATTGCTATGGTCAATTTTCAAGGCTTCCCTAGTAACAACCTCCTCAAAAGTTCTGATTTTATGAGAGATATTGAAGGGAACAAATTTACTCCTAATGTAAAAGGAATTATGGGAAGGAGGAGATGGGGAGGGGGTATTGGCGAAGTGCTCTTTCAGCCTGATGTTTCTATACAAAGTGGCTAAATCCTTCCTGATATTTAAAGAGGAACATTTCGGGGTATACACAAAAGAAATTCCTTTATTCAGCAGGTACATTTCATATTGTGAAAACTGATAGTCAGACAAATTAATCAGGTTGCTCCCCTTCGCCCCCGTCCCCTCCGAAAATTTCCATTACCCCGGTTGTTTTGAACATTGCGACTCCTGAGATTGTAGCCGCCGGAGGACCCAGAGCCCATGGAACCATCAGACATGTTACCAAGATCTTCAAACGATCTATTATAATTTCTACGATTAGATTGAAACCGAATCTGTCTACCCTGAGGTTGATTCATAGACATATACTGCCATTTATACACTCTCTTGGAGTCATAATCCCCTTTGTCTCTTCTATATTTGTTCATTTTGTCCTTCTTAGTCTCATCGAAAAACTTAGAACATTCCAATTTTATCTTGTCTAATTCACCTTGGGGTATAGGATTCTCAGTATTCGATTTAATAATATCAATCTCCGATTTCAAATCATTAATCTCTTTAGTAGAACGTTCGATACATAATAACATCAATTTATTAGAGCTCTCATTAAGGATATCCTCCCAAGCGGTAACAAATGTGGGATCCTGATCATATGCACCCGGAGGTAATTGCAATCTCATTCCCCTAGGGATAATGTTACTCCTCACATAATCTGCTAAGGCCATGACATTCAATTGGACCTTAGTCAATCTCAATTCCTTCTTGGATAACTCTTGGACAGAAGTAGTGAGGGGAGAGGTATTAGAAGGGCCTGCTACATCGGAAGAGCTTTGTAAAGACCATTGTAAAGCTTCTTCAAATTGTAAAGGAGTCGACATAGTGGCAAAATGTGCTTATAGGTTGGAAGAGACAGAAACAGAATACTGTAACCCAGTAGTACACAATTGAATACTGTTATTACCACAGAACAAAACTGGAGAAGAACCTAACAAGGCACACAAGTCCTATAGTAAAATTGTATATTTAACATTGATAATAGAGAACACAAATATGGTCATATATACACACAATCAAGTGTTTGTAGTTCAAATCATCACAAATGTTGTATAAATCAAAAGTCCATAATATCATGAAAATATAGTCACACGACTGGAGAATCATCAAAGGTGGAGCCAAATCATATGCGGTAAAAGCCGGGTTGACGGAAGTCGCGGTTCCCCCAGCTCCGTTTCGCGCTAAAAAGCGCTTTTTCAAAACCCAAAGGTCAAAGTAGGCGTATTAGGGCATCCACTTGTCTAAAGTAAATATATGAAAAGGTTCAGGTAGTAACAGGTGGTCAAATCCAACAATATAGTTTCACATAATACAAAGTAATAAGCAATGATACATACCATCTATAGTACATGCATCCAGGCACGGGCCACACTCGTCGAGTGAGGCGCCGTGCTAACATTACTCACACTATTTAACAGTAATACATAATTGAATACACCAGTAAAGGGGAGTCATCCATAGTAATGAGGAGCAATTCAGTTAATTAATTAACGAGGAGATGGAGAGCCCCTCGTTTAATCCGCGGGGGTGCTCTGTACAGAGGAAAGAAATCCAACGGGTTTCAGCCCGAATTAAAGCGGAATGTAAATCAGAATGTGAACTGGTAGTAACTTTCTCCACACAAGAGAATTTTAAATCTTCTGGGCGATGCTTGCATTCAAAGCAGTGATTGTATAGAACAGAGTCCCGTTTTCCTAGTCTAACACAAGATTTATGCTCCGAAATTCTCAGGCGGAAAGATCTCTTAGTCTGGCCCACATAAACAAAGGGGCGGGGACAGCAACATTGAAGGACATAGATGAGTCCGGAGGTATTACAGGTTGCGAAACATCTTATGGTGGCCTGGGTGTTGGCATGTATATTTCTGATAATGCGATCCCTGTTGATATTATTACAAGAGCTACAGTGGCCACAACTCTGAGAGCCTGGAGTCAAGGAGCTAATTAGAGGAGGAGGGCCAAATGTGGAGTGGATAAGCAAATCCTTGATATTGTGTGTTCGTTTATGAGCGATCAAGGGAGTTCTTTCAAGACCTGGGATGTCTGACACTAAGTCCCAATGTTGAAAGACAATCTTACGTAATTTATTACAATGGGGAGTCAAAGTCATGGGCCAGACCACTCTATCTAATTTAGGTTTGGGGCGAGGGTGAAGCAAAGACGTTCTCGAAATGTTATTGGCTTTCTCTTGGGCCTTAATTAAGGTGCGTTTGGGATAACCCCGCTGGGATAAATCAGTGATTAAGGAGGCTGAAGCTCTATTGTAATCAACTGGGAAAGAGCAATTTCTTTTCAAACGTAATAATTGAGAAAAGGGGAGGTTGTCCTTTAACGCAAAGGTGTGGAAACTCGAATAGTGGAGAAACGAATTCCTGGCCGAAGGTTTTTTATATGTTTTGACTTTCAATGTGTGGTCTTCCCTGAATACTACTACATCTAGAAAATTAACCGAAGTAGAATCGGCACAAACAGTGAAATGAATATTCCCATGCCAGGAATTGATCCACTTGGTGAATTCAGTAATGTCAGTGTCCTTGCTAACGACGGCAAAAACGTCATCAATAAAACGATGATACATTTTAATGCGCATTGCCATGGGATTTGTAGTGCCTATGTGTTGTGATTCTAAGTTGTTCATGAAGATGTTGCCAACTCCCTTCACCAGGGCAAGAAAAACATCATCAAAGCCCTCCTGACAAAGAGCCATCCAGCCATAGATATAGATTTATATATGATTCACATACAGAGAGATATAGTATCATAGATTTGAAAGGGGCCTCTAAAGGAGTTATATGTGGAATGTTCCAGAGTAGGCAAACCAGACAATTTCGCCATCAACACCAACAAGGAAATAACAAGAAATACTGTTTACCCACAAGCATAAAGGCATTACATATATTAGAAACCAACGTTTTTTCCCCTTACTTTATTTTCCAGATCACCAGACTGGCACACAGCTTGTGTGTGTGTGTGTGTGTGTGTGTGTGTGTGTACACAAATATGGGAGGGCGCGAGGGAAGGAAGAGAGAGAGGAGGGAAGGAAAGAGAGAGTGAAAGAAGGATGAGAGAAAGGGAGGAGTGGGGAGGAAGGAAGGAAGAACTGGAGGATGAAAGGGAAGCGACGAGAAGGAGGGAGGGAGGGAAGAGAGAGGGTATGAGCGTGAAGGAAAAAGAGGGAGAGAGGCGGGGGAGGGAGGGTGGAGTGAGGAAGCAAAGGAGGAGGGTGGGAAGGACCAGGCGAGAAATGGGAAGGAGAGCTCCCTCGGCGTGGGCAAGGCTGCCTTCTCGTGCTTCCAGCTGGGGCGCAGAGGGCGTGGGCCTGGAGGAGGGCAGGCAAAAGCTTCCTTCTCTGGCCTCGTGGCGCTGAGCTGCTCTCGCCTGGCGGAAACGGAAGAGCCAGCGCCGTCCAAATACGCATGTGCAGAGCAGAAGGGAGGCGGTGCGCCTCCAGGCTTGAGGCGTGCGATCTGCGCTCCTCTCCTCTCCTTCTCTCTACCCAGCCCTCCTTCTCCTCCCTCCCTCCTCAGGGGCTAGCACCAGGCCAGCAGCAGCGGGGACAAAGATGCGCCCCGCAGCGCAGCGTCTCAGTCCACCTGGAGTCGCCTCGCGCTGCAACAAAGGCGCATGCGTGGAACCTGGCGGCCAGGTGCGCCCCTGGCCACTTGCGCCCTGAGGCGATCGCTTACTTGGCCTCCACTAAGAACCGCCCCTGCCTTGGTCCTGGCCCCTTATGGGCAGAACCTCCTAAAGTTCGGTAACAATATAGGGTTGCCGTATTTTGATAGAAGAAATAAGGGACATTTATGTTATTTTGCGCAAAAATTAGGGACACTTAATAAAAACTTGAAAATCCAACGTTAGGTATAAATATTTACAACGCACAAGGGCTCAGAAGGAGTTAGCTGCATGTCACTAGACTGCGGAGCCCTTTCTCCCTCTGGGGGCCCCCCTGCCCCCTTTTGTCCCACGGAGATGCCACTGGGAGGGGAGGGGGAGGAGGAGGAGGAGAGGGACTACCATAGGCCTGGGCCAACGTGGGCCCTCCTGTGTTTTGGATATCAACTCTCAGCATTCCTATCAGCCTCAGGCCCTTTCCTTGTTCTTTCCTCGCAGGAAAGGGCCTGAGGCTATTAGGAATGGTGGGAATTGAAGTCCAAAACACACAGCCCCTTCCTTGTGCCCATGGGGTGGGGCAGCAGTGACCTAGGGGCTCACTGGCCCTGGCAGATGAAGGAAAAGTGTCCTGGGAACTCCCTCAAGTCGAGGGGGGGGGAGATGAAAGAGAGGGAGAGGAAGGAAAGTGAAGGGGTGTAGGAAGGAAGAGAAAGAAACAAAACCGGGAACTCTCTAAGTCGAGAGGGAAAGATGAAGGAGGGAGAAGGAAGAAAGGAGAGAGAAATGAAGGAAGGAAGGAAGTCGAGAGGGAAAGATGAGGGAAGGAAAAGGAAGAAAGGAGAAGGAGAGAAATGAAGGAAGAAAGCATGCAGAGGAAGGAAAGCGAGGAGATGTAGGAAGGAAGGCAAACAAACAAAACCCAAGGAACTCTAAGTCGAGAGGGAAAGATGAGGGAGGGAGAAAGAAGAAAGGAGGGAGAGAGAGAAAAAAGGAAGAGAGGATATAGACAGGGAAGAGAAAGGCATACAGGGCAGTCAGGGAAGGAGAGGATAAGGAAGGAAGGACAGGGGAGGGAGGCCGGGGCGCAAGGCAGAGGGAGAGGGGCACCGAGGCAGTCCCAGGGAAAAGAGGCGCCCTGGCTCAGCTTCCCTCCCCAAAGTCAGGCTCCTCTGCCTTGTGCTTTCCTGGCGAGGAGGGGGCAGGGTCTGTGGGGGGGCGGGATGTGGTGGGGTCTCTCTCTCTCTCACCGAGGAGGAGCAGCTTGACCTCCTGGCGCCTTCTCCCGGGGAGGGGAAGGAAGGAAGGAAGGGCAAGTCTGCGGGTCGAGGGTGGGCACCTTTGGGGCCCTGCTGGCTCTCTTTCTTGTCTTTCCCTGGGCGCTGCGGGCTGAAGGGGAAGAAGGGCAGTGACCCAGAGGCGGGAGGCTTTGCGCTAGGGTTGCCATTTTTTGATATAAGAAATAAGGGACATTTACGGGATTGTCACAAAAATAAGGGACACTTCATTAAAAACTTGAAACTCAAACATTAGGTAGAAATAGTTTTATTAACAGAATAAGATAATGATTGAAACTCACAAAAGAAACTGACTTATACCCTCTTAACAGGACATGGTATGTTTCTGCATGCTTTGTCATGTAGAAAAAACATTATTAGAACTCCCTAATTTTCTCCATCTGTATTTAGTACTTGACTTTGCTGACTTTAAAAGTGTATTGTCTAAACATTAAAATAAAATAAATTTTATAAGACAGTACATCTTCATGATTATGATGTCAATAGTTAATGGTATAGTATAGTATGGGATGCACAGCATTGTATAGCAGTGTTTCTCAACCTTTTTTGAGCCGAGGCACACTTTTCACATTTAAAAAATCCTGGGGCACACCACCAACCAAAATGACACAAAATGACACTCTAACACAGTATTTATACACTCAGTGTGAAACCTGGGCCTGTTTCAATGAACACAACATGGATATCTTGGCAGGAATGGTAGAAAGACACACACGGAGGTCTTGCTCAACAGCTGTCAGACTTACTCTGTGTTTAGTTTTTATTGCAGTCACCCTTTCCTCATGGAAAACGTACCTGGTCCTCAGGGAAGCCGGCTGGAAAGAGAGCAGCCAGACGGAAACACATTCTGCGGCAGAGAGTTCCACTGCTGAACAACATGACTCAAAAACCACTGGACAAATTGCTGCCAAATTTGGCCACAAAACATACTAATAACCCAAGGAGGGACCATCAGTCAAAAAATTGATTTTGTCATTTGGGAGTTGTAGTTCACTTTCAAAGAGCATTCTGTCCTCCACGATGATGGAACTAAACCAAACATGGCACACAGGACTTCCATGACCAACAAAAAACACTAGAAGGGTTTGGTGGGCATTGACTTTCAGTTTGGGATTTGTAGTTCACCTATATCCAGAGAGCACTGTGGACTCAAACAATAATGGATTTGGACCAAACTTGGCATGAATATTCCATATGCCCAAATATGAACACAGATGGAGTTTGGGGGGGAAGACCTTGACTTTTGGGAGTTGCAGTTTCTGGGATTTCTGGTTCACCTACAATCAAAGAGCATTCGAATCCCACCAATGATGGAATTGGAGCATTGCATGTTCCAGCAAACCAGACAATCCCCACAAGTACACTTGCAAGGAAACAACAAGAAATACTATTTATCCACAAGCATAAAGAAATTACATATTTCTTTACCAGGAAGGTTCACAACAAACAACAGAGGACAATAAAGGTTGAAAGGATAATGCAATAACACTATACCAAGTGTCAGGAACCTTTTTGACTAAAGAAACAAGTATCTCCTAAGAGTAAGCACAAAAGAAACACAAGGTATAACAGCAAAAGCTAGACAGGGAACCTATTGCTGGGTGCAATCATCAGATAAAACACACGGTGGTGCTGTGGCTCTAGCTAACGCTATATCTAGTGGTAATGGCTCTATAAGCAGCGAAAGAAAAGTAAATACATCAAACATACATATGCGTCTAACAAGTACATGTAAATGCAGCTAAGCATGTAGGATACATACACCTGGAGCCCACATACAAATAATAAATGGCCCGTGCGGGCGAAACTTCAACTCCCAGCAATATTAGCGCTAGCGGAAATGACGTGTGAGTCAAACCGCTTCCCGTAGTTTCCTGGTGAGTGGCGCAACCCGGGCCTACAATTCCCAAGAGCCCTTGCGGTGCGGGGGAGGAGTCCTCGCGGTCTCGCGATGTGACGTACTGTGTGTAGGACTCCTGGGCGAATCCCAGGAAGTCTCGTGGTGTCGCGGCTTCTCGAGGAGCGAGATCCGAGTGGCGTGATCTCGCGGGAGTTCGCTGCGGGTTCCAAATGTAAACAAATGTCAAATTAAAGGATTCGCCGTGGAATAATCTACTTGATAATTATATCTCATGGGGTGGGGGTTAGGGTCAGGATTTTGGAGATGCTTAGGTGTGGCGTGGCCAAAAAAAGGTTGGGAACCACTGCTCTAGAGGGGGAAATTTTAAAGCGGAAAACGTGGGATTTTGAAGTGGATTATCTGGCAGTTCAAAGCAGATGTGGATGACCTGCCTTGATATTCTGGGTTATATGGCTGTGTGGAAGGGCCCTGTGTCCACACAGCTGCATAAAATCCACATTGAAGTGGATTATCTGGCAGTGTGGATTCAGATAATCCAGTTCAAAGCAGAATTGGGAATAGTAGTTCACCTACATCCAGACAGCACTGTGGATTCTAACAATGATGGATCTGGATCAAAGTTGGCATGAATACTCAGTATGCCCAAATGTGAACACAGATGGAGTTTGGGGGAAATAGACCTTGACGTTTGGGAGTTGTAGTTGCTGGGATTTATAGTTCACCTACAATCAAAGAGCATTCTGAATCCCACCAACAACAGAATTGGGGCAAACTTACCACACAGAAACCCCACAAGCAACAGCAAATAAAAAACCAGCAATGATGAAGAGGGAGGGAGGGAAGCCAGCCCTGCTCCGTTCGTGCGCTGCTGCCAGAAAGGAAAGGGAAGTAAGGAGGAGACGAAGAAGGGAGGGATGGATGGAAGGAAGGAAGGAAAGAGGGAGGGGGGGAAAAGGAAGAAGGGGGGAGGGCGGGAGGGAGGGGAAAAAGGAAGAATGGAAGGAAGGAAGGAAAGGGAGGGAGGGAGGGAGGGAGAGGGGGGAAGGAAGAACGGAAGGAAGGCAAGACAAGGCAGGCAGGAAGGAGGGGAGAAAGGAGATTAGGAAGCAAGGGAGGGAGGGAGAGAGGAAGGAAGAAGAGAAGGAGGGGAGGGAAAGAAGGGAAGGGAAGAAAGATGGGAAGTAGGGAAGGAAGGAAAGAGGGAAGGAAGAAAGGGATGAAGCAAAGAGAGAGGGGGGGATGGATAGGGAGGGAGAAAAGCGTGTCCATGCTGGTACAGCAGCCGCAGTTGGAGCTGCCTCTGGCCACGCCCCTCCCCCACTCCCTTCTTCTTGCTGCGGCCCTGCTCCTTGCTTCTCGTGCTGTCGCCAGCTGGAGAAGCGGCCAGGCAGCTCAGGGAGACTTTTCGCGCCTCCAGGCCTGGCGCAAGGAGGGGGACACGCACACGCTGCTGCCTTCCTCCTCCAATCAGGAGCGCTCCTGATTGGAGGAGGAAGGGAGCTATGCGTGTGCTGCTGCCGGGGGGGAGGCATGCTCGGGGGGAGAGGCGTGGCCTCCCTCCCTGGCCTCCTCCTCTTCTCCTCCCTCCCTTCTCCTCGGTTGGCCACTGGCACGATCCTGGTGGCCGCGGCATATGTGCCCTTTGGCCTCGTGGCACCCTGAGGAGGAGGGGGAAGAGAGGGGGAAGAGGCTTTCCAACTGCACACCTGATGATCCCCCACGGCAGACTGGTGTGCCGAGTCACACCGGTTGACAATGACTGTTGTATAGTATTGGGGTCCACAGCTAGGCCTATTTTAAGAGTAACTCTCAAGCAACCAGAATCTATCTTTATCCAACATGATCCAACATTCCCCTTGGGTAACGGTTAATTAGTCTACTGTACTTTGAAAAAGTCCTGTATCGCCTCTTCCTTCCAACAGGGACGGAGCCTGCCCTGCGAGTTGGAATCCCTGGGCAGGCATTGCCGTGGAAACCGCAGTGCGCACCTTCCTCTGGTCAACCCCGCCCAGTCCTGTCCTGCTAGTCAATAATAAGGGACAGGGACTGAAAATAAGGGACACAAATTTTAGGGCCAAAATAAGGGACGTCCCTTATTTATTTATTTATTTATTTGTTGTGGCTTCTCAACCGCCGACTCCCGGGGGCTCGCGGCGGCTCACAAGAGCCAATGAATAAGAATAAGAGACATATGGCAACCCTACTTTGCGCTCTCCACACACTCTGCGAGGAGGAGGAGGGGAGCGCGGCGCCGCTGTCAGCAAGGTGAAGGAGAAGGGGGCGGAGTGGAGCGAAAGGGGAAGAGGTGAGGGAGAGGGGACGCTTTGCAGCAAGGAGCTGCCTGGAAAGGTTGGGAGGAGCCTCGGATGGGGCTGCTGCGTAGGCTAAGTACACACACTGGAAACGAGAGCAGCGCCTACACTGTAAAATGAATGGAGTTTGGCGCCGCTTCTTTACTGGGATATTATTGGGAGAGCTGGGTGCGGATTCCGGAAGCCTTCTCTTCGCAAAATAAGGGACAGCAGCTGTAAATACGGGACACCCCAAAAAAGGCCAAAATAAGGGACGTCCCGTATAATACGGGACATATGGGAACCCTAGTTTCGGTTGGCTGCAACTGTGGGATTATTTGCATAAATGGCTGTGACTGGCCAGCCTCCCAACATTCCAACACTCCAAGGCAGCACAGAGAGGAAAGGAAAGGGCCTGAGGCAGGCATAAATGGCTGGAGTTGAAGTTAGCCAGTTGACAGTTTTTTCTGTAGGAAATGGAATGTTCAGTACCTTCACCCAATACACTTCTAAGGTAACTCAGAGGGAAAGCAAAAGGCCTCAGGCAGTCAGCCACTGCGGCCCACAGCAATGACGGATCAGGACCAAACATGGCAAACAGGGGCCCAGAGGCCCACTACACAATCTGGTGTGATTTAGGGCAGGATGGGCCACGAATGATGGGATTTGCAGTACCTTCACCTCATTCACTTCCCAAACAACACTGCAGCCCCTATACATCACAGACCAGGCCCAAACTTGGCACACAGAGTGCCCATGACCCACTCTACCTCCTGATGCAGTTTTGAGTGGGACAGACCACAGATGATGGGATTTGAAGTACCTTCACTCACTTTCTGAGACCGCTGCCACCCTCATCCAATGACTGATCAAGACCAAATGTGGCACACAGAGCCCCCATGACCCACTCTACATCCTGGTGCAGTCTGGAAAATGGGGGACCATGGATGATGGGACTTCCAGTACCTTCCCTTACTTCCAGAGACCGCTGCAACCTTTCATCCAGAGAATGATCAAGACCAAATGTGACACACGCAGCCCCCATGACCCACTCTACATTCTGGTGCTTCTTGGAGGGGGATGGACCATGGCCAATGGGACTTGCAGTACCTTCACTAACTTCCTGAGACCACTGCAAGCCACATAAACATCTAATAGTAACCAACCTTGGCACACAATGCCTTCCTCAAATAACCCTGGTACCGCCGGGTCCTCAGCTAGTTGTTCTTATATATGAATCACACACAGAGAGAGATATAATATAAATTTGAAAGGGGCTCCTAAAGAAGGACAATTTGATGTTGCCTGTTCCAGAGTAGGCAAACCAGACAATCTCCACATCAACACTGACAAAGAAACAACAAGAAGTACCGTTTACCCACAAGCATCAAGAAATTACATATATTAGAAACCAACGCTTTCTCATTCATTAATTTATTTTCCAGATCACCAGACTGGGCCACAGCAACGCATGGCAGCAAGCGGCTAGTATAAAAATATATAATACTACTATTTTGCTATGCTAATAATATAATATGTTGTATTTACATATTACTTGCAAGCCGCTCTGAGTCCCCTTCTGGGTGTAAATAAATTAATAAATCTGCCTCCCGCCCATATCTGCAGCTGTTTCAATACATTGCGATGTTTTGGTACGACATAACATTACCATGTATTGAACTGCTGTTTCTGTCAATTTGTTGTAAAACGTGACGTTTTGGTGCTTAATTTGCAAAACCATAATGTAATTTGATGCTTAATAGGCTTTTCCTTCATCCCTCCTTATGAGCCAACATTTCCGCTTATCCAATGTTCTACCAGCCCTTTTATGTTGGGTAAGCGGGACTGTACTGTATTTGCTTTGAACTGGATTATATGGCAGTGTAGACTCATATAATCCAATTCAAAGGCGATAACATTTGATAATCTGGAATATATGGCAGCATAGCTCCAGAACCAGCCCCTTAGGGTTGCCACTTTTTGATATAAGAATAAGTGACAGGTACCTAAAGATAGGGAATTTTTCACAAAAATAAGGGGCACTTTTCAAGTTTTTAATGAAGTGTCCCTTATTTTTGTGGGGGGGGGAATCCCAATTTTAGGTCCCTGTCCCTTATTCAAGTGGCAACCCTAAGCCCCATGCACCCAGACCTTCCTGTTTTCCCCGAGGGGGAGGGGGGTTTCATCGCCCACCAGGCTGAGGATTCAAGGGGGCAAGGTTGCCTCTTCCCTCCAGCCCAGAGCTGGACGGACTCTCTCTCTCTCTCTCTCTCTCTCTCTCTCTCTCTCTCTCTCTCTCTCTCTCTAACGCCCTCTCTCTCTCTATCGCCCTCTCGCCTGCTTACCTGCTTAAGCACACCCAGTTGAGCAAAGTCCTGCAGCTGTCTGTCTTTTGCCCTCTTGTTACACTCGGAAGCCAAGAGGATCCTGAAACCGAGAAGCCTACCCTTGCGATCGATTTCTCCCGAGCTCCCAATGAGCATCCCTGCCCTTGAGGATCAGATGTCATAACTTCTGGGGGAGGGAGGGAGGGAAGAAGGCACGCGCCAGGCCACTAGTGAGACGAGAATTGCACCAGGAGGGACTTTTTGCACCGTCAGTGGCTTATGAGAAAGCAGAGAAGTTGGGGCTGGCTCTACACTGCTAAGTATTATCAAGTAGTTTCAGAATGCAGAGGAACTGCATTGAACTGGATATGGCAATGTAGACTTCTATAAAGGTAAAGGTTTCCCCCTGACATTAAGTCCAGTTGTATCTGACTCTGGGGCGTGGTTCTCATATAATAATAATAATAATAATTATTATTATTATTATATGCATTTATACCCCACCACCATCTCCCCAAAGGGGACTCGGGGAGGCTTACATGAGGCCAAGCCCAAAAGTGCATTTCAATACAATAACATAAAAAACATAAAACAACATTACAGTAAAACAAAAGTGTGTGTGTATATATATACAATTATGACATATTAGTGAATGGATATACATAGGGTATCATATCATTGAATGTATATTACAGTATAGGCTTGACATGCCCAAATCTATGGATGTTTGATAAAATCCAGGTTATATAGACAGATAATCCAGATTATATTCTGGGACTCTAGATTTCATTCTAAACTTTCAGATTGGTATAATTAACTGTATATAATGCATATGTGATGTTCATACCCTAGTTTGGTTGCTTGGTCTGAGTAGCAGATAGCCTTTCAGTGTTATTTACTAGAGATCATCCAGAGGCATGGGGCAGGGTTGCTATGAGCATGCTGATGACACCCAAATATAAGAACATAAGAACATAAGAAGAGCCATGCTGAATCGGGCCTCAGCCCATCTAGTCCAGCATTCTGTGTCACACAGTGGCCCACTAGTTGTACACGGGGATCTCTAGCAGAAAGGAGGGCAAAACCCTCACCTGCTCCCGACCCCCACAACCAGTACCCGGGAAAATCCTGCCTGCCTCCATCAACACAGAGGTGGCACTTGGATGTCCATTTCAGTAGCTACTGATTCCCTTGGTATCCATGAATCTGTCTAATCCTGCCTTGAAGCTGTCCAGGCTGACCGCTGTCACAACCTCCCCTGGAAGTGAGTTCCATACCCCAATGACCCTCTGGGTGAAGAAATATTTCCCTTTATTAGTCCTAACTTTCCTACCTTGGAGCTTTAGGGAGTGCCCCCTAGTCCTAGTGTTTTGTGACAAAGAAAATATTTTTCTTTATTCACCTTTTCTATCCCATGCATGATTTTATACACTTGATCAAGTCACCTCTTAGCGCCGTCTTTCAAGGCTGAAAAGACCAGGCGTTGCAACCTGATTTCATAAGGGAGCTGCTCCATCCCTTGGATCATTTTTGTTGCCCTTTTTTGTACCTTTTCCAGTTCCGTTATATCCTTCTTAAGGTGCGGAGACCAGAATTGTACACAGTACTCCAAATGTGGCCTTACCATAGATTTGTAGAGAGGCAATACAACATTTGCCGACCTATTGTCGATTCCCTTCCTGATCATGCCTAGCATCGAATTTGCTTTTTCACTGCTGCAGCGCACTGGGTTGACATCTTCATTGAGCTGTCACCAAAACCCCAAGATCCCTTTCCTGGTTTGTCTCGGAAAGCTTTGACCCCATCAATTTGTAGGTGTAGTTGGGGTTCTTTGCCCCGATGTGCATGACTTTACACTTGTTTAGGTTAAAATGCATTTTGCCACTTTGTTGCCCATTCACTCAATTTCAAGAGATCTTTCTGGAGCTCTTTACAATCAGTTTCATTTTTAACTACCCTGAACAATTTAGTGTCATCTGCAAACTTTGCTACCTCAGAATTCACTCCTACATCCAGATCATTAATGAATAAATTAAAAAGTAACGGACCCAAAACTGAACCTTGGGGTACGCCACTTCTCACCTCTTTCCACCCAGAGAAATGTCCGTTTATTACCACCCTTTGTTTCCTACAGTTTAGCCAGGTTCCAATCCAGGACAAGACCTGTCCCCTGATTCCATGGCTGAAGAGCTTATTTAGGAGCCTTTGGTGAGGAATTTGTCAAAAGCCTTTTGAAAGTCAAGGTAAACAATATCGACTGGGTCCCCTTTATCTATGTGTTTATTTACACCCTCAAAGAATTCTATCAAGTTAGTAAGACATGATTTGCCTTTGCAGAAACCATGTTGATTTTCCTTCAGCAATGCCTGTTCTTCTATGTGCTTAGTAATTTTTCTTTAATAATGGTTTCCATCACTTTGCCTGGAACTGAGGTTAAACTAACTGGCCTATAATTTCCTGGATCACCCCTGGATCCTTTCTTGAAGATCGGAGTTACATTTGCCTCCCTCAGTCCTCGGGTACAGTGCCTGATCTTAGAAAAGGTTATATATTTTGGCTAAATTTCAGCAATTTCACACTTGAGTTCCTTAAGAACTCTGGGGTGGATGCCATCTGGCCCTGGTGATTTGTTGACATTTAGTTTAGTAAGGCATGTGAGAACATCTTCCTTGTTTATCTCTATCTGGTTTAATTCATTTAATTCCCTCCCTGAAAAAACTGACTCAGCTGCAGGCATATGTTGTCTGTCCTCCTGTGTGAAAACGGAGGCAAAGAAGTCGTTTAGCCGCTCAGCAATCTCCTTGTCTTCACTTATTGTCCCTTTCTTACCATTTTTCGTCAAGTGGCCCAACTGCTTTTCTAGTTGGGTTTCTGCTTTGATGTACTTAAAGAAGTTTTTGTTATTTTTTTAATGTTCTTAGCTATATGTGCCTCAAAATCTCTTGGCTTTCCTGACGGTTGCTTTGCATTTAGTTTGCCAGAGCTTGTGTTCCTTTCTGTTCTCCTCAGTAGGAAGAGCCTTCCATTTCTTAAATGAGTTTTCTTCTTTCCAATCACATCTTTTACTTCATTTGTAAGCCAGACCGATGTCCTCTTGGACTTTCCGGCCTCTTTCTTATTTTAGGAATGCATTTTAGTTCGGCTTGTTTTAAAGTATTTTTAAACAGTTTCCAAGCATTTTGGAGGGATTTGATTTTTTTACTGTTCCTTTTAGTTTGTTCTTTACTATTTTTCTCATTTTGGTGAAATTCCCTTTGTGAAAATTTAAGGTCTCTGTGTTAGTTTTCACTGACAGTTTGCTATCCAAACTTAAGTTGAAGGTTATTGTGTTGTGGTCACTGGTACCTATGGGCTCAGTTACAAGGACATCTTGAACGAGATCTTGTTCATTAGTTAGCACCAAGTCCAGGATCCCCTTTCCCTGGTTGGTTCCATGACCATCTGCTCAAGGGAATAATCAGCTAGCATGTCGAGGAACCTTGTCTCTCTTTCATGCGTAGAACAAGAATTTAGCCAATCTATTCGGGGATAGTTGAAGTCCCCCCATTATGACTAATTTATTGCTTTTTTGAGGCCTGTTTAATTTCATTTTCCAGATAGCAGTCTGCCTCTGGAGTTTGGTTGGGAGGGCGATAGGAGATCCCTAATGCTAGATTAGTTTTTGTCCTGGGATTTTTACCCACAATGTTTCTGTAGGTGAGTTTGAATTTTCTTGAAATTCTAATTCATGAGATTCTAGCTCTTCATTTATGTACAAAGCCACACCGCCACCGTTTTCCCTCTCCTGTCTTTCCTGTACAGTTTATAACCTGGAATTTTTGTGTCCCAATTGTTTTCCTCTGTCCACCAGGTTTCTGTTATGCCAATAATATCAATATTTTTTTCTTTTGCCAAACATTCCAACTCCCCTATTTTTGTTCGAAGGCTTCTAGCGTTTGCGTACAGACATTTATATTTATTGCTCTGATGCCCTTTCAACTTTGGCTGTTTATGAGAATTTGTAGAAGGCCTACCATGTCCTACCTCTTGACTACTTTCTATCTTTTCTGTTGACTCAGCCATTTGTGCGTAAATTTCATCCTCCATACTTGGCGTTTCACCCTCTCGAACCGGAAGCTGCCCAGCTCCTGTCAACTTTCCCCTAGGAATCAGTTTAAAAGCTGCTCTGAAGCCTTTTAATATTAATTGCCAGCAGTCTGGTTCCATTTTCGTTCAGGTGTAACCCGTCCCTTTTGTAAAGGTTTGGCTTTCCCGACAATGTACCCCAGTTCCTGACAAATCTAAACCCTTCCTCTCGACACCACAGCCTCATGCCCGCATTGAAGCTCCTGAGCTCTGCTTGTCTGGCTGTCCCTGCGCGTGGAACCGGTAGAATTTCAAGAATGCTACCTTTGAGGTCCTGGACCTTAATCTTCTACCTAGCAACCTAAATTTGGCTTCCAGGACCATCCGTTTGGCCTTCCCAATGTCATTGGTACCAACGTGTACCACGACTGCTGGCTCCACCCCGGCACTATCTACCAGCCTATCTAGATGCCTCGTGATGTCCGCAACCTTTGCACCCGGCAGGCAATTTACCATGCGGTCATCACATCCATCACAAACCCAGCTTTCTATGTTCCTGACAATCGAATCGCCCACTACAAGAAGCCCCCCTCCTACCACCTGTTGAGAAGTATCCTCGGTGCAAGAGGATATGGGCACATCCTCCGAGGAAGGGGTCCCAACTAAGGAGCCGGTCCCTCTTCCTCAGACTGATGTCCTCCTGCCCAAGACCCCCATTTTCCAAAGCAGCTGGAGGGCTGCTCAGAATGGAGTGGGATGCTCCTCTTTCATCCCTGGAGATCTCTTCCTCCTGCCTCACTTCCTCTCTGTGCTTCTCCAGGTCTGCTACCTTGGCTTCAAGGGAAAGAACACGTTCCCTGAGAGCCAGGAGCTCACTGCAGCGAATGCACACCCAAGACTTCTGCCCAGCAGGCAGATAGTCATACATGTGACACTCAATGCAAAACACTGGTAAGCCCCCTCCCACTGCTGGCTGACTACCTCCATTTCTTGTTAATATGTTTTTATAATTTGACTCCTTTATTCTAGATAATTAGACTTTTTTTTTCCTTTTTGTAGATTTACTGTTTGTTTTGGTCTTGATTAACTTTTTACAAGTCTTTGGATATTTCTTTCTTTCTTTCTTTCTTTCTTTCTTTTTATATTTCTCCATGCCTTCACAAACAGCTTCAGCCAGGCATGTAGCCAGGGGGTCCACGAAAAGGCCTTACTGGTACATTATTTAAACTGTTATGTTTATTCATATCATGATCTGATCACCATGCTCATTATATCCCACATTAATGGGGTTATTGGGATAACAATAGAAAAGGTTTGCTAGGGTAGACCCTCTTCCACCCAGTCTCAGCCCCGAACCAAACTCAGCCCCCGAATCAAAATCCTGGCTACGGCCCTGGCTTCAGCTAAGGATAGTGTGTCTCCTCTGAATGAATGCATGGAAGAGGTAATGGGATATATAAGTAAAAATGTAATGTTTGTTTGTGGGATTAACATAACTCAAAAAACACTGGGCGCATTGCCGCCAAATTTGACCACAAGACACCTACTAACCCAAGGAGTGACCATCACTAAAAAAATGATTTTGTCATTTGGGAGTTGTAGTTGCTGGGATTTATAGTTCACCTACAATCAAAGAGCATTCTGAACCCCACCAACGACAGATTTGGGGCAAACTTCCCACACAGAACCCCCATGACCAACAGAAAATACTTAAGGCCATCCAGTCCAATTCCCTTCACCAGGCAAGAAAATGTAATCAAAGCCCTCCTGACAAAGAGCCGCCCAGCCATAGATATAGATCCGTCATTCCCAAAGTGGGTGCTACCGCCCCCTGGGGGTGCTGGAGCGATCTAGGGGGGCAGTGATGGCCACCAGGGTTGGCCCTGCCCCTTCCAAAATGACTGCCAACACCCGTGCCAGCCAAACAGCTCCTGCTCGGGACGGACTCATCCTGCTGCTGCTGCCCTGTGCCACCCTCTTCTCGCCCCTTTCGAGGCCTCCACCGCTGGTGAAAGCCTCAAATGGGGGCAAGAGGAGAGTGGGGCAGCGGCAGCAGCGAGCCTTGCCTTCGCCCTTTGCCTCTCGGCTCTTCTTCCTCCTCCTCTCCATTTGGGGACCTCCAAACAGAGAGAAGAAGGAGAAAGACCCTGGGAGAGAAGGAAGGGGGTTCGCTGCTGCTGTCCTGTGCCACCCTCTTCTCCCTTCCTTCGAGGCCTCCGCCGCTGGCAGGTGAGCTATAACTCCAAGTAACTGCAACTCCCAAATGCCTGTGTCTATTTCTCTAAACTCCACCAGTGTTCAAACTTAGGGATAATGAGTATTCGTGTCATCCTGCCCATGTTCCGCTTTAGCCACTGTCCTGGGGTGTCACGCTATCTAATTTCTGAACTGTACCTGGGGGTTTTGTATTTTGCTGTTTTAACTGTTTAATTGTCTTAGATGTTTTATCGCATTGCTTGTGTGTAGTTGTACCTTCGGTTCCTGTGAGCCGCCGCGAGCCTCAGGGAGTCGGCGGCATAGAAACCCGAATAATAAAATAAATAAATAAATAAATTTGGTCCAGATCCATAGTTGTTTGGGGTTTCAGTTCTCTCCAGATGTAGATGAACTACATCTCCCCTAAATCACTGCCAATTCCTCCCAATCTTATCCAATACTTTCCGTTGGTCATGGGAGTTCTGTGTGCCAAGTTTGGTCCAGGTCTGTAATTTGTGGGGGATCTCAGTGGTCTGTGGAAGTCAGATATAAATTGGTCGAAGGTACTGCAGATCCCATCATCCGTTGTCCATACCCCCCAAACATATTGTTTTTGGGATTAATCACTATGCTTTAGTTATGTCCAATTTGTAACATCCTGCATATTAGATATTTGCATTAGAATTCATAAGAGTAGCAAAATTATTTATGAAGTAGCATCGAAAATATGGATGGGGCCACCACAACATGAGGAACCTTATTTAGGGGTCACGGCATTAGAAAGGTTGAGAACCACTGCATTGATACATATATCTTTCTGTTTAGTTGCTATTTAAAAAATTTCAAAAAATTTCTAGGGGGGCACTGAGTAATTTTTTTTCTGGAAAGGGGGCGGTAGGCCAAAAAGTTTGGGAACCACTGATATGGATATATATGATTCACACACAGAGATATAGTATCATAGATATGAAAGGGACCCTTTAAAAAGGACCATGATATGTTGGGTGTTCCAGACCTTTCTCAACCTGGAAACCAAGACCCAGGGGGTTAAGAAGGGTTTTCAGAGGATCCAAGGGGGCAAGGTTGCCTCTTTCCTCCAGCCCAGCCCAGCCCAGAGCTGGACTCTCTCTATCGCCCTTTCCGCCTGCTTGCCTGCCTAAGCACACCCAGTTGAGCAAAGCGTCCTGCAGCTATCTGGCTGCCCGGTGTCTTTTGCCCGCTTATTGCGTGTGCAAGGGTGACACACCTCACGCCAAGAACAATAACACAGACACAAGTGGTTGGATGAAAATGGCCACAACTCATTTATTGAAAACAGGAACAAAGGGTTGGTGGCCCCGCATGGGTCCTGGAACAGGGTCGTACAGCCCCTACGAATGTCCAAAGGCGTATGCAAGCCTGGGGTGCGAATGGCCCAATGCCTGTCCATGGAAACTCGTGCCAGTAAAGTCCCTTTAAGGCAGGGGGGAAAGCACCTGTGCAACATGGGACAGAGAGTGGCCCAGCAGCATCAGGAGGAGTTGCAGGAGAAGCATCTTAGGTAATTTATAGCACTATTTATTAGAAAAGAGTCAGTCTTTATTTTTGGTTTTTTATTAATGTTTCTATTAGAAAATTCACAAGGATTTGGATGGACTACAACTCCCCAAATCCCACCAGTATTCACAATTGGCCATGTTGGGGCTGTGTGCCAAGTTTGGTCCATATCCATCATTGTTCATATATATGAATCACACACAGAGAGAGATATCTATATATATAAAAAGAGAAGGTCCGTGCAATGTCGCATATAGGCAGCCAAACTATACGCCCCATAACCACTAACCCCCCCCACACACACACACACATTCCACCATACCCCGAGGTACCTACAGGGCACAAAAAATCCGCCCTAGATACCTCGGAAGACCCCTAAACACGACCCCCAAAAAACGGCCATTGAAACCTGGCGTAGCGGCGCTTCGTGAATTCCAATGGCCTCCTTCCCCTGCGAGGGGAGGGAAAAAGCCTCATTTACATTTACAATGGTGGCGGTGCACTCAGACCCCCCACCCGAGCCCCTCGCCCTTCCTCACCGATTCCTCCTCCTTCTACATGCCAGTGGCCATATGCGATACCGCGCAGTTGCGGAACGGGGGGGGGATCACTGCGACGGCGGCGGCCACTGCGCCGCCTCCTCACCTTCATTCGCCACTTCCCACCAGGCCGCTTCCGTTACTTCTGGGCTCTGGGCGCCCGCCAGAGCTGCTTCTGGGGCTTTCCGTGGCCCTCTCCTGGCCATCTCCGCCGCATCTCTGAGCGACCGGGGAACCGAGAGGCCAAAAAGGAAAAAACAGCCAGAAAACTACCCAAAAAAAGGCGCCCGACCCACTTCCAGTCCGGACAAAAAGGCTCCGCCGGAAGTTAATCCACCAAGAAAAAGGGTCCGCCTGGAAACGCGGACAAAAAACAATGGCGGCAGGGAACCGGAACTCCCGCCCCTTACGCCCGGAAGTCCTCCACAGCAAGATGGCGGCCGCCAGGGAGAGAAGGGGAAAGAGGCGGAAGCCACAGCCCTTCCACGCCCCCACGCCCACCACAAACACCATCCGAGGCCTGTCCCACACGCCCTATGAGGAAGTCCTGGCGACGACAGCACCAAAGAGGAGGTGGAGAAGAAAAAAGTAAGGAGCAGGAAAGAAAATAGAAGAAGGATGGAAGGGGAGAAGAAGGGGAGAAGGAAAAGACATCAGGAAGAAAGGAAAAAGCCACAGCGAAGCGTGGCCGGGTCAGCTAGTAATATCATAGATTTGAAAGGGGCCCCTAAAGAAGGACAATTTTATGTCGCCTTTCCCAGAGCAGGCAAACCAGACAATCTCCACATCAACGCTGACGGAGAAACAACAAGCATAAAGAAATTACATATATTAGAAACCAACTGTAGTGAGGTCACTATGTGTATTGAGGATTTTACCTTTATTTTATGGTTAAATGTGTGGTTTGTATTATTACATTTGTATTGTGTTAGATGACTAAATGTTAGACATTCAAGTGCCACCTCGGAGTTGGTTGAGGTAGGCAGGATTTCCCTGGGTACTGGTTGTGGGGGTCGGGAGCAGGTCAGGGTTTTGCCCTCCCTTCTGCTCGAGATCCCCGTGTACAACTGGTGGGCCACTGTGTGATACAGAATGCTGGACTAGATGGGCTGAGGTCCGATTCAGCATGGCTCTTCTTATGTTCTTATGTTCTTATGTAGACAGCCCACAAAGAGTTAAAGGGGAATATTCCAGGGCACAGCCTCTGAAAAGTTCCGTTGCTATAGCAACAGGAGGCGGAGCCTAACGCTAGCTTTTAGGATTCCCAGTTTGAATTTCTTCAGTTAGTCAGGAGCGCTTAGACTAGCTAGGAGCAATTTGAAGAGTTGCTGTGGTCTTTTCTAAGGGAAATAGAAAAGGCTGGATTTAGATACTGCAGAGAGGCAGTATAGGCTTAGAAAGCCTATGTGAGCCGCTGTTTATAGGTTAGGCTGGGAAGCTAACCTAATATATAGATTGGAAGCCTATTGAGGCAGAATATCTATAGAATTGTTGTTACAGTGTTTGAAGAGATACAATCTAAACATTGTGCTTAGAGAATAAGAAACTTTAAGTTCCCCCTCGTGGTCAGCTGTGAATCGCACCTATGGTATTATCCCCTGCGCTCGCGCAGGCAACCGGAGATCTCGAGGCTATTTTGAGACTTAAAATTTACAGTTGACCCCGCGCACTCTCCCCGTCAGTATAAATAGCCCGGGCAAGGGGCCATCCGCCGCAAAAGGCATCACAGAGACAAGAGAGGGAACGTTTTAAAATCTATTGACAGTTTATAATTAGTTAAATAGAAGAATTAATTAGTTAAATTAGAAGGAGAAATATAGCTACACCTTCTTTTATTTATTTATTATTTATTTATTTCCGGCATTTTACCCCGCTCTTCTCGACCCCCGAGGGGGGACTCAGAGCAGCTTCCAAAAAGGCACAATTTGATGCCAACACAGTAAAACACATAAAACACAGTATAAACCCGCCAAAACATTACACATTAAAATACAATTAGATCAACATATCATACACATTCATTTAAGTATTAACCCCAAAAACCCCACAGTGTTCCGTCCATAAAAGTATTGAGCCCTATTCATCAACGTTCCATTAAAATCTAGTCTAAAATGCTGCCTTGTGCTAGTGTGCAAACGCCTGGTCCCATAGCCAGGCTTTTACTTTTTTCCTGAATGTCAGGAGGGATGGAATTGATCGTATGTCACTAGGAAGCGCATTCCACAGACGGGGAGCCACCACTGAGAAGGCCCTCTCCCTCGTCCCCACCAGCCGCATTTGAGAAGTCGGTGGGAGCGAGAGCAGGGCCTCCCCGGACGATCTTAAATTACGAGGTGGGACGTAGCGGCAGATGCGTTCGGACAAGTAAGCTGGGCCAGAACCGTATAGAGCTTTAAAGGTCAAGACCAGCACTTTGAATTGAGCTCGGAAGTGGACAAGCAGCCAGTGGAGCTGACACAACAGGGGGGTGGTATGCTCCCTGTATGTCGCTCCAGTTAGTAATCTGGCTGCCGCCCGTTGGACTAGTTGTAATTTCCGAACTGTCTTCAAAGGCAGCCCCACGTAGAGTGCGTTGCAGTAATCTATTCGGGATGTGAACAGAGCGTGGACGACCATAGCCAGATCAGACTTCCCAGCTGGCGCACGAGTCTTAACTGTGCAAAAGCTCCACTGGCCACCGCCGAGACCTGGGGTTTTAAAAGGTGTGCATCGTGTTCAAATAAAATCCCAGATAATGACGCACACGAAGAGTGCTTGACTTGCCTGGGAGAGGCTCACCTCTCCCAGGACTGCGAAATATGTCAGGCTTTCACTCCTCAAATGAGGAGGAATAGGGAGTTGAGGGTCAAAGCGGCTCTTTATGAAAGAGTTGCGTTACTTCCGTCGGCTCCCTCCGCAACCATGGGGCAGCAAGAGGAATCCACACTTAAAACACAAAAGGACTCTAAAAATTGTTTACCTGAAAACCAGTTGAAGATTAGGCTGCCCCTGGATTCAAAGAAAGGGAGAATGAAAAAACCCAAACTTGGGAGTAAACTGGCTCAAAACCCGTCCGCGAGGGCCGAGAAGGAGCCGAATCAAGCACCGCCCATGAGGGCGTCGACAAAGGAGGCTGAAGCAGATAATCTGCATAAGGGCGAGGGGGCGACCCCTCTGGCACCCTTAGAGGCGGTCCAGGATGACACGTCATATAACACGCCTCCCATTAGACCTTCATGCAGCAGTATAAGTAAGGCAAATACTTCGAGCTCGGCTCCGCCCGTTCCATCCGGGCTGTTCGGAACAGGCTCGTCTCCAGCCTTCCGAGCCCGAGTCAGACCGAGAGCCTGAGCACACTCCCGAGGCCGTGCACCATCTCGGAAGAGAGGGAAGCATCAGCGTCGGAGTCCCTCAACGTCGATGATGTCATCCAGTTCCACCACCTCCTCCTCCTCCTCTAGCTACTCTGCAAGGAGATCAAGGAAGAAGCATAAGAAGAGGAGGAATAAGAAGCAATGCAGATCCCCAGAAGTGCAGCAGCAGTCTATGCCTCAGGGTGGCCCACAGTGGCAAGGCTTTCCACCAGCCTTTTGGCAGGCACTGGCCATGCAGGGCTGTATGTGGCAGCAGCTTCAACAAGAAAAGGCTGCCCCTAAAAATAAAAATAAAAGACTGCTGTCTAAGGCTCTGCCTACTGCTACACAGAGCAACATACAAAATAACACTGGCCAGGGCAAACCTATAGTGCCACCAGTGACAATTGAAAATGAGAAAGCAAGGAAAGAAAAGACTCAAAAACCCTCCACAATGTACTTTACAGTGGATCAGTCCCTTTCAACACCAAATTCAACACTCCCATATTCAGAACATGATAGATGAGGACGACTCTCATCCTCAATATGCCTGTGAAGAAGACTCTGAAGCTTCAGAGGATGATTTGACTGCCACAACAGGGGACATTAAAGAGGTGGAGAAAGGAAGTATAAATGAGGACGATATGGATAAACTCTCAGCAATAGTAGTGAGAATTATTAGGGCACTGGATATACCAATCCCGAAACCACCGGAAGCAGTGAAGGATTTCATGTTTCCTGCAGAACAACAAAATTTCCCTAACAATGCGCTACTTCCTGCATTACCTTACCTACTGAAGTTAGCTAAAGTGCAGGGCATGGCCCCAATACTGGCTCCAGCGCTACCTAAAAGGGTGGACGGCCTTTATAGAATTGATTTGTCTTCTGCAGAATGGGCATACCGACCGCAAAAGCCAAACACTGTGATTGCTGAAGTGTGTCAGGGCAAATGCCCAAAAAAGACGAACATGACACCTGCCGATAGAGAAGGAAAAAAATTGGATATCATTGGAAAGAAAACTCACATGGCGGCAGGCCTCCTTGTAAGAATGGCGCACTTCGCAACTTAAACAAAACAGTACCCACGGAGGGTCCATTTGCTGAGAAAAGGTTTGGGGGGGTTTTTTTTCCCCGGGGAAATTTTTAAGAGCTTTTCCGGAATTTAAACTTTAACTTCAAAAGAAAAAAATTTTTTTTCCGGTTCAAAAACCCCCCCCCAAAACCCCCCAAAAGACCCCTAAAATTTTTCGGTTTTTAAATTCGCAAATTTTTTCACGTTTCGCGGGGTTGGGCACCCGGGGTGGGGGGGTTTTCGCCGATTTTTTTCCTGGGGGCCCTGGGGGGAAATTTAATCGGGGGCAAAATGGTTTCCAACCCTTGGGGGTTTTTCTACACCTCCTGGGGGTTTGAAAACAACATCCAAACCCAAAAAAAAGGGGGGGGGGGGGTTTTTTTCCCCCCCCCGTTTTGCAACCCTTTCCTCCCATTCTTTTTCGGCCCAAAAAAATCGTTTCCCCCTTTTGGGAAATTAAAAGGGGAAAAGGAAAAAATTTAAAAACAAAAATTTTCACTCCTAAAATTTCCCTTAAAAAAGGAAACCGCTGCTCTATAATGCGGTTTCCACTGACCAGCCGCATCCTGGCTTCGGATGGCCCTATTCGATCTCGTTAGTGATTACAATTACTTTCAATTTTTGGGCGATTATTATCTTCAGATTCACGGAATTTCAATGGGGCTCAGCTGCGCCCTGCCTGGCAACATCTTCATGGCACATCTTGAAGACAAATTCATATTTTCGAACTCACAACCGCTTCTCGGCCCAAGTTAAACTATACAGCCGTTTTATAGATGATTTATTCCTGATTTTGCATCATGATACTAATATTGCTGAGTTCCTGGAATGGATGGACACCTGGCATCCGTCATTATCATTTACAGCTACTACAAGCACTCAAACTGTGAATTTCCTTGATGTGACCGTCATGAATGTAAATCAAAAATTAAAAATAAGGGATTATAGGAAGACTGTAAAGAAAAATAGTTATTTGCATTTCTCTAGTCATCACACTCATGCTTTACGCTATAATCTCCCATTCTCTCAATTTCTTCGCATCAAAAGGAATTCTTCATTCGGGACGATTATGCACAAGCAGCAGACAGATTAACATCGGATTTCATGGAGAGAGGATACCCGGCTACCATTATACAGAAAGCCAGGACACGGGCAGAAAACCATCCCAGATCATCCCTGTTTACTACTAAAAAGAATGAACCTGTAAATAGAATAGTGTGGCCTATCACATACACACCCACTCCAATTGCCTGGCTAAGATAGTCAAACAATATTGGCCTCTTTGAAGGATATCCCGGTTTATCCACATTTCCTTTAATTGCTCAAAGCGCACTCGCAATGTCAAAGACTTAGTAGTACACTCATGGACACAGACCACCTACTAGGAGCATAATGAGTCCTGGCATGAAACCCTGCTCCCATTGCTCTGTATGTGCCAATGTCTCCCAAGACAAAGAAATCTACAGTATTTCCAAAACAGATCTTTCAAAATCAGAGATTATGGGACTGCGCTCTAAACTGGCCATTTATGGATCTCTTGTGGGTGCTCATTGATTTACGTGGGGGATGACTTCGGGGAGGTACGGACCCGTTTTATTGAACACAGAAGTAAAATTCATAAAGCTTCTGAAGATTCTATGTTCTACAAACACTGCAAGGAGAAGAAACATGAGGCTTCCTCTTTAAAACTCATGATCCTACAGCAAATAAGACCTAACTCCTACCAGAATACTAATGACCTACTGAGAGCAGCTGAAATCAAGTGGACAATCCTCCTTGACACAGAATGGCCAAACGGGTTGAATGACGTAATCCCTCAGTTCATTTGCATAACCCACTTTTATCCATTTATACCCCTTCATGTGCTCTTACTGTTACCTTTGGGTCACCCATGATCGGCTACTACGCCTGGGTTATATATTATATGATACTTCACCATGGTATGTATTCCTTTCACTCTGCCTGTTATAATGGTATTATACTTTGGGTTATTGTACCTTAGGTTTACTTGATTATATTTCACAGATACTGGACGCATATTGATTTGCCTTGAAAAAACTGGACTACCGGTGAAACGGACTTCTGGGCCTCTCATGCATGGCGACTCCGGCCTGAACCATCCACTGTGAGGGGACTAATCACTCCTCAGCGTCCTGCATTCGTTATTTTCCCCACCTGGGATGAGTATAATTTTCGGACTCTTTATGATATATGATTTCACTACATGCTATTTAAGCAAAAGAATTGATATATGTGGTATTAACCCCTGCGAGGGACATTGTATTGTTCTCAGCATTATCCCCTGCGTGGGATTTCATTTAGGTTTGTTATATATACCCTGTTTTATTCTGCAAGTCTTTCTGTGACTTTGATATTATATGATATTCAATATAATATTATTTGATGAAACATTGAATTTGTGATTTATTACATTGAACCCCTCCGTGGGTACTGTTTTGTTTAGCTTTACAGCCCTTGAGCTCTGTTTATATATTGCACTTCGCAACTTACATGAGTGCGTACCAAACATTCTTGTGGGAAATGATGTCTCCCTATATTGAGCAAGTATCGGAAGAAGAGAAGCATACACCGCTTGCTTTCCAGACAGAGGCACTCCTGTTAGCTAAGTACCAGAAGGAGTTTGCTAAGCACTTGGCGGAGTCAGCTGGGAAAATATTCGCCATAGCAACATCTGTACGCCAACATGCATGGCTTCGCGCATCCTCCCTATCCGAGGAACATAGGGCAATAGCAGAAGAACTCCCTATGCATGAAGACGGTACATAGTAAACTGGGAGAAATCCAACCTGGTCCCATCACAGAAGATTCAGTTCATTGGCGCACTGCTGGATTCCGTGAAACAGAGGGCAACACTACCATCCAACAGATTTTTGAATCTACAGAACATAGTATTGGAAATAGAAGGCAAAAGGTCTGCAAGGGACATCCAGGTGTTACTAGGACACATGGCATCGACAACAGCAGTCACCCCGTATGCAAGACTCAACCTTTACAGTCATGGTTCCTGTCCGTTTTCAGTCCCTTGCACCAATGCCCCTCCACCCGTCTGGACCTGCCAGAGGAGGTATGCAGTTCGCTGCATTGGTGGCTAAACCACAACAATGTTTGTGTGGGCTTGCCCTTTCATCCTCCCACTCCTACAAGGGTGTTGACAACGGATTCCTCCCTCAGAGGTTGAGGTGCCCATGTAGATCGGTTAACAGCACAAGGAAAATGGACAAGGATAGAGGAATCCTACCACATAAACCTCCTCGAGATGATAGCAGTGGAGAAGGCACTGAGATCATTCGAGTTAATCCTCAGGGGGCATGTAGTGCAACTAGTCACAGACAATACTACAGTAATGTACTATGTGAACAAGCAGGGAGGGACTCATTCCAGATCCCTGAACGCACTCACATTGAAGATCTGGGAGTCGTGCATTCAAAGGGACATTCATTTGTCAGCAGTGCACTTACCTGGGGAACAGAACCAACCAGCAGATTTTCTGAGCAGGACCCCCTAGCTTACCACGAGTGGGCTCTACACCGGGAAGTGACGAGGAAGCTGTTCAGAGATTGGGGTCCCCAGAAATAGATCTGTTCGCATCTCCAGAGAACACTCAGTGCACAAGATTCTGTGCTCGCCTAGGGAGAGCGACAATGCAGAACTGCTTGGGAGATGCTTTCCTGCGTCATTGGGGAACCCACAGGGTGTATGCGTCCCCCCCCCGTTTCCCCTCCTCCTGAGGGTTGTGTCAAAGATGTGTCACGACAGAGCAAGAGGGATACTGATCACACCATGGTGGCCTTGACAGCCATGGTTCTCCCAATTGCTTCATCTGTCAAGGGGAGTTTACAGGCCACTGCCATGCAGACAAGATCTTCTTCTGTCACAAGCCGGCTGGGTCCTTTGCCCGGATGTGCATTCACTGAAACTGACGGCTTGGAAGATCAACCCACAGTAGTTCAGATAGAAAGCCTCCCAGAACCAGTAAAGATGATTTTAGAAGCAGCACGTAAAACCACCACGAAACGGTCTAAGTGGGACCGTTTCTCTAGGTTTACCAGAGGGAGAGGGGTTGAACCGCTTACAGCTCCCACGCCTCTAGTGTTGGATTTTCTAATGTCATTGTCTGATTCTGGGTTATCCTTCTCGTCAATAAAGTGTTATTTAGCAGCAATGACTTGGTTTCGCAGAAGAGCCAACCTACCATCATATTTCAGTGACCCTGTAATATCATTGTTTCTGAGGGGGTTTAAGAACATACGATCACCAGTGTCACCAGTAGCCCCAAGGTGGGATTTAGAACTAGTGCTTAAGGCAATGATGAAAAGCCCGTTTGAACCACTAGCAACAATAGACATTTCGTTATTGTCTTGGAAAACAGCCTTCCTAGTGGCAGTTACGTCAGCAAGGAGGGCGGGAGAACTTTGTGCCCTCAGATGTGACGAACCCTATTTGAGGATGCACAAGGACAAGGCAGTGCTTAGAACTGATCTAGCCTTCCTTCCTAAAGTAACATCAAAGTTCCATATGTCACAGGAAATAGTCCTCCCAGCCCTATTTCCGGACCCGACATCATCACTAGAGAGAACTCTACACATGCTAGATGTAAGGAGGGCAATAGCCTTCTACATCAATAGAACATCAGGGATTAGGAAATCCCCTAGATTGTTCCTGAAGTACAGGAAAGACGCTGAGGGGCTACTGTGTCCTCTCAGCGGCTTTCGTCATGGATTATATCCGCAATAACATCTGCATATAAGGCGGCAGGGAAGGATTTGCCTCAATAGATTAGAGCACACTCGATGAGATCGGTGGCGACATCAACTGCTTTTATGAGAGGAGTTCCCTTGGATGCGGTCTGCAGAGCTGCGACATAGTCAACTCACCTCAGGGCCCCTCCCCCGGCACCAACGGCTGCTCTGGGCCAGAGTGAAGCCAGAAGGGGAAGAAAAGGCAGCTCCATCGTGCCTCCTGAGATTCCATCAGCTCAGGGCCCCTCCCCCAGCACCAACTGCTGCTCTGGGCCAGAGTGAAGCCAGAAGGGGAAGAAAAGGCAGCTCCATCGTGCCTCCTGAGATTCCATCACCTCAGGGCCCCTCCCCCGGCACCAACTGCTGCTCTGGGCCAGAGTGAAGCCAGAAGGGGAAGAAAAGGCAGCTCCATCGTGCCTCCTGAGATTCCATCACCTCAGGGCCCCTCCCCGGCACCAACTGCTGCTCTGGGCCAGAGTGAAGCCAGAAGGGGAAGAAAAGGCAGCTCCATCGTGCCTCCTGAGATTCCATCACCTCAGGGCCCCTCCCCGGCACCAACTGCTGCTCTGGGCCAGAGTGAAGCCAGAAGGGGAAGAAAAGGCAGCTCCATCGTGCCTCCTGAGATTCCATCACCTCAGGGCCCCTCCCCGGCACCAACTGCTGCTCTGGGCCAGAGTGAAGCCAGAAGGGAAGAAAAGGCAGCTCCATCGTGCCTCCTGAGATTCCATCACCTCAGGGCCCCTCCCCTGGGCACCAACTGCTGCTCTGGGCCAGAGTGAAGCCAGAAGGGGAAGAAAAGGCAGCTCCATCGTGCCTCCTGAGATTCCATCACCTCAGGGCCCCTCCCCCGGCACCAACTGCTGCTCTGGGC